>JAQZBX010022355.1:0-31622 GCA_029593785.1 Cabassous unicinctus
AAAGCTCCTCAGGTAATTCTTAATTATAGCCATGGTTGAGAATTACTGGTTTAGCCTTTACTTTCAGCTGACCAAGATCAAGAGATCCTTGGCTGCATAAACCCATTTTCTATACCTTATTGTATTTATAGCCTACTTCTTGCAAAAGTGACAGATATGAGTCTTCACATTTTCTTTACTTCACCCTGGTTCCTCCCATAGTCTACTCATACTTCCTGACTCTGACATGCTATACAAGGGCTTCTTGGTTTAATCCCTAGATCTGCCACCTTCATTTTATTCTTACTGAAGTGTAATCTCATTTTATTCTTATAGTCATTGCCAGTTCAGGTTTTTTTGTTGTGTTTGTTGTATTGTGTTGTGTTGTGTTGTGTTAGCACATGAAATAACAGATCATATAGCTAACTCCCCAGCAGCAGAGAACACATGCTACTTTGGCAGTTCAGTGAGTGATACCCTAGTGCAAGCTATTGGCCTAACTTGATATACTCATCAGTAGCTGTGAAATAATGAGACAGAAATTTTCAGCCTGTATTTTTCTTTTAACAATATGGCGAGGTATTTTTCAGTGTAAACTAAGAATATCAGTACTATACACATTAATCACTGTTTTGTGTCTCCAAAAATTTAAATGTATATTGAATTTAATTAAAATATTTTGTAGGAATATGAAGCCATCTACCTAGCAAAATTAACAATACAAATGATGTCACCACTACAGATAGAAAGATCATTATCTGTCCATTCTGGTACCACAGGTAAGGATTTTTTTCTTTTTGGAGAAAGTTGGGGGAGAAAGATGATGGCATGAAATGTGGGGAAAGAAGCATCTTTTGTTTGCTACAAATTATATTGAACAATTTAAAATTATTTAGAAAATTTTGGGTAAACTTCAATTAAAACAAAATTTCAAAAGAACTGATTTTGGAATGAATTAATTTTCATTCACATTAATTTTTACAATAACAGTTTGAAAATGGAAACTTTAAAAAAAGATAATGATACATAAATGTTTGGTTACCAAGTTCATGCTTTTTAGGCATGTACATGACTTAGGACACTCCAAATGATTAGGAGTTGGAAGAAGAGAAAAGAACTATATAAAAGGGAACAGAGAGAGCCACAGATAGAAAGATCTGAGAGGCATTTAATTCCTACCTAGAGTACCCTGCATGTTCTACTGTGGGAATGAAGTCAACAGGGAAAGTATTATTATTAGAACTATCTTTCATGAAAATAAGCTTGGCTACAATGTACAGAATGGACCACATAACAAGAGCTTAGGTAGGAGGGCAATATGGACCTGACCTAGATTGAGATTCAGGGTAATATAAAAGAGGAAAAAAAATTTTTAAGTAATGAGGAAACAGTTCCTATAGGATTTGGAAAGTGGATAGATAGAGGTAGCAAAGTAAAGAAAATTCAATGATAACTAGAGAAGTTGAGCCTTAAGCATGGATATGCAGCATTATCACCACAGGCTAGATTTGTGGGTCAGATCAACTGCACTCAATTTCCAGGTCCAACACTAATTAGCTAGGAAACTGTTCTTCCTACCTGATGAGGCTTATTACATGCAGTACTTAAGATAGGCTTACTTCTTGGCAGAAAAATGTATGCTGTCATGAAGGTATAAAGTTATTTAGGTATTTTATAACAAAAGACTTTACTAAAGTTTGCTAAAAACTCAATCATGGAATTTCCATAGTGTATAAATGCATGGTAACACTTAATGAAAATCAAATTTTTATTAGCTGTGACATTTTAACACATAATTTGTTTAAGTTCCCATTTTATGTTATGTCCATACAATAACTTTTAGGCAGTTTGAAGAGAACACATGAAGAAGATGATGATTTTGGAAACATGCAAGTGGCAACTGCACAGAATGGCTGACTTAAGAGCAACATTATAGAAGATGTGAATTTCTATTGGGAAGGAGGAAATACTAGAGACAATAATCTAAAATGATAAAAACACAAGTAGTTTCTTTTCAATTATATGTTGCTTCTAAACATGTTTCTCAGAACTTGTTGAGCAACATTTTTAAGAAGATGTTGGACTTCTGCAATAGATGGCATTGGTGGTTTTGCTCTCTTTTGTTTCTTTTACACTTTACAGTTTTATTATAAACCAAGAATTTTGGACTTGCAAAGAGGTATTATTGCAATAATGCACTTTTCATACTTGAAATTTATTTGTATGATACAATGTAATTACTTTAAACAAAATGCAAGTTAGGGGGGATTTGTTTATAAAATTTGGGTAATTTATAACAAGAATTTACTGAAATTTGCTAAAAATTCATTTTGTGTTATATACATTGCATTTTAAAAATAATTTTACAGTTCAGTTTTATGATGGCGCTTCTTACAGAAACATTAAAAAAATGCAGGAATCTGCCACATTTCTCTTTTTTAGTATAACTCAATACCTTAAATGTCCTTTTATTTTTCTAAGCTCTTCTTGATCCTTCACTAATAGTCTTTAAATCATGTCATTAGCGGTCTTTCCTTACTGAAACATGATCCAGTTAATGCTTCCTTTCCTTTTACTTCCCTAATTTGTTTATTCTATTTAAAAAAAAAAAATTAATAAACAAAGGAAGATGTTTTACTTTATATTACCAGATTCTCTCCATTAAAAAAAAGTTTCAAGTGACTTTCCTTTTTCATTACTTTTTATTTTTATCTGTTCTTTTGAGAACCTGTTTTGTTTTGCTTTTATTTTGTCCAAAATGGTTCTGAATAGACTATAATATACCAATATAGCACTATTGGTTTTTTTTTTTTTTCCTAAATGAAACCCAAAAAGAAAAGTGCCTTGCAAAACTTAAAGAATAAAAAGATAAATCCTCATGACCTCCAAATTAGTATACAGAACAGTAAAAAATAAGACTTGTTTTTCTATAATTTCATTGTTTTTTAAACTATAGATTAGTTTAAAAGAAAATATTAAGGTTTAAAGAGACCTCAGTAAATTATTTGGAACATGGAATGTTTACTCCTGTTCATTTCATGTTGTCTTAATGATTCTGTGAGATTGTTCTGGCCCAGACAGAAGCTTTTCTCTGAAGATGCATTTACTGGGTAAAGTGATATGTTGGAATCCTTATTGAAGTTCTTTAAATTGAGTTAATCCAAATTTCCCCCATAATTTGCATTAGCAAAGTCACTTTATGTATACTTGGTTCACTGTATTTTTATTTATATGTAAAAAATTGTTCTAAGAAAAACTTTTGCTATTTTAAGTATGTGATGTGTGAGGGAGGAGAGGAGTGTTCTTAACTTTTTATAGTTGATGTCTTTAGGGTAGCACAAACAAAACTCCTTTGTATTTCACATTTTTCAGTCCTCTCTTGAGGTGCTTTACTGATGGGAATGATTTCTATACATTCCCATGGTACCAAGGGGTACTATGCAAAGTAACCTATTACACCAAGTTACTTGCTTTGCTTTTCTATGATGTAACGAGACAGTAAAAGCTATTTTATCCAACATAGTAAGAGTTAATTCCTGTTGACCCAGGTGATATTCCTGTTCTGATTTCCTTTCCTTTCCCACACCTTACCATCCTGAAATCAGAATAGTGTTACTCCCATTGTGGTCAAGCATTCTGATGTGTGATTAGGTCATTTGGTATAGTGGTCTAGTGGAGTCAAGATTTGCATTGGGTGTTCAGAAATTCCAGTTAGCAAAGTGTCAGATAAACACAGTTAAGCTCTGTATATATATCACTTATTGGATAGGTCAACCTAGAGCTCTCGCAATTTAATAATCTGTGATGTTTTATTCTGCAGAGTATCTTCATAATTGTAAATTAAGTTTTAAAAATGAGGCAATAAAATTTTCTTATTAGCTTCTTAAATACACACATCCTCTCTAGTAGCATGGCCAAATATACAGATTTGGTTATTGATATTAATCTATAACTGGTGATTTTCCACTTTTTCTAACCACGATAATTTTTATGCTGTCACTAAAGTGCCTGCCCAGCACTGTATATTAAAGACAGTCTCTCACACACACAAGAAAAAGGACTGCCATCATCTTGGGTGCAATAATAATGTGAACAAAACATGGAGTTTATTCTTTCTTTCATAACTTTCATAAGAACGTTACAAGTTTGTTTTTTCTTAAATCCACTTCCACCTAATATTCAACTAGTTCTTCTGGTACCTTATCCTCTTCTTACTTTGGTTTAATATCTGTGATTCCTTTATTTGCACTGATGTTTTGTGATAGTTAACAAAGATAAAAACTTAACCAATCATGATTCATTTCCTAGAGTATTTGAATAATGTATGACATAGCACCCAATCTTAAATATGTAATTTGGGCACAGAACCCTAAATGGTATTTTTTTCAAACATAGGAAAACAACATTATTAATGTCTATATTTGAAAGTATGTAATAACTCACTTAAAATATTCAAATTGGAATGGCCGATTTACCTTCTAATTTCAGTCAGTTTGTGTTAATTTCTTATCCATGAGATGTTTAAACAGCAGTTACCTTTGTTTATTGGTATCTACTGTGGTGGAAATGTTAAGCAGTGATAGCTTTTGCTATACCAACTCTCAACCACTTAACTTTTTGAACTGAATATTAGTTGGAGGAGTGGGGTGTTTGTGCTTCATTTGAGTTTAGAAGTAATGTCAAAAATGTTAAGCATGTCCTTTTTAAGAAAATACAAGATTTCTAATTGTCTTATTACCATAGTAATTCAAGTGAATTAGAAGTATTTTACTGCAGTCTTGAATTATAAAGTTGGGATGTACATACCAGGATCTCAACTTGATGTAAAGTAAATGAGCAGTTACCTGGCAGACTTTTTCTTTAATAAGAAACCAAGAAAATGGTTTAATCCATAATTCCATAACAAAATTAGCTTCACTTCAATATTTACTTTATTATTTGTACATTCAACAGTGCTCAAATTAGGAAATGATAGGAAATATCTGAGAATTACTGTAAGATTTTATTTTTTTTATGGATTAGAAAAAAGTTTGTAGGGTCTCTGAATGCTGGATTTTTTTGTCTTACCCATCCATGGCAGCTAAAAACAAAAAAGAAAAAAAGAAAAAAAAAAGAAAAACCACTCAAAATATTCAGGTTTACATATTAGCTTCCTCTCAAAGAGAGTTGTCATACCTCACAGTTCAAAGTGTATTCTATAGATAGATATAAGTAACATTATACTGACATGTAATTGCAATTTACTATGCAGCAAAAATGATTCAAGAAGAAAAATAACTTACAGTGTCTATTTACCTTTGTATAGGCAATTGCTTAATTTACTCTTTTAACAAACATTTGTACTTGGATAAAATGCTTCTGTGTATATAGGAATGTCACAGTGCAAGATGCTGCTAGCTCAGGCACAAAGTATTAAAATTATTTTGTGATGATTGGTGGTTGTATTAAACTATTGTGCCATTATACCTCAAAAAGATTGAAAAGTTCATTTATACTGCTTATGACTCAGAACTTCTTTACTTAGATTGTTAATTTCTGGGTAAAAGTAATCCAGTTTTACTGATTGAAAAGGATGAATGAACATTGGATATTGAGAACAACTTGAGTGTACTCCAAAAAATCATGGTCATACATACAAAAATTATGGTTAGTAGTCAATGCAAGTCTAATATTCCAGCTTAAGTATATTTTTTAAGGATTAGTTGTGCAAATTTGGGATTGGAAGTAAAAGAATCACGATTTTAAAGGAAAGATCATGATTTAACCCTTTAAAAAAAAAGTCACTGCTTTTATAATACCCTCTTCTACCTGTGTTAGCTACCCATCAAATCTATGATGTCATCACAACTAAACCATTATTTTAGATTACCACTAAAAGGCAAAATGTTGCTGTGTAATTTATGACAAGTCATTAATCATAAAATGCATCCACATTTCAAAGATAGTAATATGTTAAAAAATGTGCTTCTTGGGAGCAGCGGTGGCTCAAGGCATTGAGTGCCTCCCTCCCCACATGGGAAGTCCCAGGTTTGGTTTCTGGTGCCTCCTCATAAGATGACAAGCACACAACGAACAGACACAGAGAGCAGACAGCGAGTGCAAAACAACGGAGGGTGTGTGGGGGGTGGGGATAAATAAAATAAATCTTTTAAAAAAAGTGCATCTTAAAGTCAATGAAATATAAATATACAAAATATATGGGACATGGTAAAAATCACAACTGCCACTTCATTGTATCTTTTCAAAGCAAACAATGCATAAATGTTTCATACATTATGAAATGTTTCATGCAGCTTTTTTTCCTAGTCAAGTTTACTAACAACATGGCTTAGAAAATTATACACATACTCTTGTTAACTAAAATTAAATGCAAGGCACCATTTCCATCAGTGACACAACTTTTATGTAGTACAACTTACCTATAATTCTGTTTCTTATAAGAAAAGTTTAAGACAGAACACCATTTAAGGAGGTTTATTAAAATACCAAACTTACTAGACAATTTTGCCTTTTTCTAGGTTTATTTTTTAACATGGGTTGTTAATTACCAGGATATACCTAATAAAGTGATTGTCATGCTAAGGTTGTAGGACTCCTCAAATGACAAAACTACCTTTGTTGCTTTCACTAAGACCAGATCAAAATGACCCATCTATTAAGTTAATCTGTATAGGTCATCCTCATATTTGTAGTGCACTCTACTGGTGAAGGTTTCCACTGTAACAGTTATGGGAAATTGACTTTTAATGGACTGCATGGAGGAAGATCCAAAATCCAGTGAGGTAGGTGAGTCAATGGGATGAGAAACAGGTGGTCTTTACTATACAGGTTCATTTTACAAAGAGTACACAAACCTAGAACTTGATGAGCCAGGACTTGACCTATCAGGGTTCAATAAAGACTCAAGAAAAGCCCAGACAACATTAGGCTTCCAACAAAAGATTGTTCATCACAGTTTTAATGTAACATGGAATGCAAAACATTAGAAACATTTATAAAGTATCTAATTCTTCAACTTAAAAAAAAGTAATTTAAATAAATAAAATCAAAAGATAGTAACCAGAAGAATAGTACCATAATAATCATATTAAATAGATAAGCTTCCATCATTTTTTAAATGTGACAAATACATTATGATACTTAAGTATCCATTCAATTATGTATATTCCATTGTTTTTCCTTTATAAAAATGCTATTTATAAGAGGCTTCAGATAACTGAAAAGATGAAAAATCAGATTGGAAGTATATATGTCAGAATTTACTAATTCACTGTTAAAAATTCACCTTACATTTCCCACTGTATTTGTTTTTTTCTTAAGTGTTTTTAACAAATGATTTTATCTACATTAGGATTATATAACCTTTCAACTATACATTTTAATTGTTTTTACTTTGAACCCTGCCACAATTTATATTAGTTTTCATTTCTACTCCTTTAAAAGGCTGATGATGTTGCTAGCTGGTATTAGGGGAAACAAATGTTGTACTCTACTACATTTAGTTATAGTATCTAACTTACCAATTATGTTGGAAACGATACAACCGTAAGTGGTATTTAGATATGTTCTTTGAAACAAAAATATTTAATTTTTTTAATGTGATAGTAGACTAACTCAAATGTATGTTGTTGTTGTTTTTTAAGAGCAGTACAGATGATAGATATGTAACTCCTGACTACCAAGAAATGAAGCCAAGCTTTAGAAAAATACAGTGCAGGAAAAGATTCAAGTTAAAAATATATTTCTTTGGTTAAAAATCACTACTTTAAAATATTCATTTGTAATCTAAACTTAACAGCATGTGCCACCAGCCCAAAATAATCTCCGAAATGCCATCATACTTGTAATATTGCAATGTTTTTTCTGTCCAGTAAATATAGAGGTCAGTGGGTTGTACCAACAAAATATTTAACTCTAGGATGAGTATAGAGCCTTGTTGCATTAACTCCTTTGACAATTGTCTTAAGATTTTTACTTTAGAAACCTCCGGCACATGTAGTTTTCTTCAGAGACTGTATATCCAAACTTTTTATAGAAACCAACATTTTGTGGTAGACATTCAAGAGTGATCTTATAACAGTTCAGTTTCTTGCTTAGCAAAGTAAGGGTTGATAGTAACCTGAAATTAAAAAGGGGGGGATATGCATGGAACATTTGTTACTAAAAGTTAACAATATGAATTAATATGAAAA
The DNA here is from genome assembly GCA_029593785.1 of Cabassous unicinctus. Lineage (NCBI taxonomy): Eukaryota > Metazoa > Chordata > Mammalia > Cingulata > Chlamyphoridae > Cabassous > Cabassous unicinctus. Next base: position 8,172 of record JAQZBX010022355.1, read on the forward strand.
AATAAGACTTCAAATTTATATCGGAAGTAAGTTTATATCATTTAAGTATCTATTCATTTAACTATTCTAGTTGTAAGTGCATAAGCATTTAAATCACCCAAAGCATTTTGTTTAGTTTCAAATACACTTTAGTAATCTCCAGGTCATTAGTAGGACAAATAATAAACTTACCATAAACCCCCTTTTAAAATGTTTTAAGATTAATTTTAACACTAGAGATTATCAACCATTGTAAAAAATATGGCCAAAATTATTCTGTAACAGGATTTGTTTCCTAAATCTATTCAAACTACTTCAGAAGAGTCAACATCCTTTGTTCTTGTTCTTTAATCATTTTTAAAGCTACTTTAATATTTGTGAAACTATATAGTAGATTAACTCTAGATTGGTCTTATTAATATGAAATAGACACAAAGCAAAAAATCACACTCATTTACAAATTCTTAAAAAATCCATACCCAGGATAAGGATGTGGTTCTAATTGCCTAGGAGAGGGAAAAAATTAGAAAACATCTACAAAATTTTCATGAAGAATTTTCTCATTTTTGCAGATATTGAAAAATATCATTTTGAAGAGAAAAGATCTTGAAAGGTATAGTTAAGTTAAATGGGCTAGAATACTAGAAATTTGTTCTGTTCGTGAATATATTCCAAATACCTAGAATAGTACCTGGGACATAGCAGATGCTTAATATTTACATGTTTCTAAAATGTTTGAGACTGAGATCACAGAACAATCTATTTTAAAAGACATGAACATTTCCTGTGTTCTGAAGTATGAAAGAGAAACTTGAGCAAATCATTTGATATACCCCAAATTTTCTATTTCCTATTAAATTGAGAACATTGCTATTAAAAGGTCATACTTAACAATGTTACTGTTTGTAAAGGAGTATACTAAGCTTAGTATTTCCAAACTCTTAGAAGAAAATACTTTTTCTTTATTAAAAAAAAGTTTTCTTCATATTTTTCAGTCTAAGCTAAAGAATGAGAGTAAATTCATATTAATGAAACCCAGAACTTCAGACAATTTTTTAGCAAGTATCTTGTCAAGAAACTGTAAACTGAAACACAAAGATTAATTTATCCATAGTTACCTGGTTTCTGCTTACTTACAATTTGCCAAGCTGCTTCCCTCTGCACTCATCACTAACGACAACATCTTCTACTCTTCCTCTCTGAAAATATTGACAATGTTTAAAGAACTGAACATCTAGGTTTGTTTTTAGATAAATCAACAAGTGACAGTTGGTAAACATTCATTGATAAAAAAGAAATAAATATATTTTGTAAACTTGAACCACAGAAACCAAAAAGCAAATTAAAAAATGTATTGTTGAGGGAATAGTATCATGAACCTACTTGTGATCCAATCTTGTGATCCAATCTTGTTTTGTCTATATATCCAATCTCTCCTACCCTACTGTTTAAAGCAAATATCAGAATCCACATTACCAAAATGTAATCCTGTATGAAAGCACTACATCCAACACTCAACTCCTTGCTTAGTAACAATTTACTAGAGACATCCAAATTAAATTTATTAAATTTCTAGTAGAGAAACTACTACGATTCATAAAGCTCAAAAATTTCCCCCGTGTTTCCATCTTACTCTCATTGAATTACCTAGGTTATCTTTACTATTTCATGTAAATTCCTAAGGGGTGAAACACTTGACAAAAGCATTAGAAGTGTAATTAAAACTGAAGACAGAATTTTAGCACTTTGACATTGATGGGAATTTGAGCTAAGGTTGTATATTCAAAGTATCATTTTTGAAAAATGTAGCAAGGACCCAGCGTTAGGGATTCTAAACATTACTGCCAAATTGCATGATACTCACTTGGTTTCTTTATGACTTCTAAGAAGCTAAACTTTTCTCAGTGCAATATGGCTCTGCTTTTACAATGAAAAGCAGTAAGTAAAAACCCCAGTGTATGTCTAAGGGAAACTCAATGTCAATTTTGCTACAAAATGCCTATCCATTTACTGATGAGCACATACCTTAGCACAGGAATGGGTGAATTTATATTCAATTATCAGAGTTGCTGTAGCAACAATCTGTCCTAGAGTCACATCTTCTATAACAGTAACATAATAATTCCCAGATTTCTTCATGTGCTCAAAAGATTCTGTGGGAATTGGAAAACAAAGTGTTATATGGTAGACATTCAACTTAATTAGGTGTCAGAAAAATACTAGGACTGGCTGACATAATGAATATTTAAAGCTATTTTACTATAGTAATTTACAATTTCTGTTTCTAAAGAAATTATTTAAAAAGAAGAAATTCTAGAAAACAGGAAAAAGCAGTGGTGGTAGAAAGAGCACTAAACAGTCAGGAAGGTTCTAGTCCTTTCTGTACCAGTTACCTGTGACCTTGGGTAAGTCATTTGACATCTCTGGATCTCCCCTGCTTCATACATAAAATGAATTGCGCTAACTCTGTAAGATACCTGCTAAGCGTAAATTTCTGTATAAGTGAACCAAAAAATAAATTCTCTTACATTTTTGATTTTGTGGTTGAAGTTCTATAATCTTACATGAAGGGAAATAAAAGGAAAAAAAATCACTTGAGTGGCTGCCAGTTAGGTCATATGCTATAGTAATTGTCTAAAAGTAGTCAGATGTTTTGCAAAGCTAGATAATTGGTTTATTTTGGTTCTAGCATAGTTTAGCCACATTAATATTTAAATTAAGAACATAACTAATTTGTTATTTGAACAACTTCCAGTTATATGAACAAATACACAAGTAGGCACTGAACAGAGCTCTAAACAAAAATAAAAACTGATATCCCTTTATTTTCATACAGGAAAAAGAGGCTGTAGTACTTACGCATAAATTGCTCAGGGTTGACAACTCCAGTCTCTGTCAGCTGACTCAGTACCTTAAAAAAACCTGGTTTTGAGAAACAGGTTTCAGGTAATGAGAAGAGCAAATGGAAGGTATTATACCAAAAGAAGTAATTTCTTAAGCTAGTGGGGATATGGGCAATTATTTTTTCCAAAATTTGTGTAATGAGTCGTCATTTTTAAAATAAATGATTAGTTAAAAAGATCAAACTGAAACCTATCACTCTTTCTATAATCACTACATATAACAAAGAATTTTAGATTTTACTAATGTCTTTGGCTACACAAGATTTTTGGATTAGTGAACTCCTTATTACTCTATACTTTCAGAACCAGTGCATACATTTTTCAGTGTAATGAGTATTAAATTGGAGGCATACCACATTTTTTAAGGTTCCTAGTTAACTTTTAACTTCATTATCGTAATGTGAACAGTACATTTTAGAACTTTGAGAATCTTAACTTCTACATATTCAATGAATTTGACCAAAATCAATTTCTTCAAATTTCCTACTGTGAAAAGTAAAAGTTGATTTTCAATTATCAAATTTTAAGCAAAAAATTTTGGAGAATGCAGCTGTTAAAAAATATCCATGTAGACAAAACCCTCTGCAATTTATTATACAAGGCAAATTATCTATGTCACTTCTCATCCCAACTTAGACAAGGTTCTTATTTGCCATTTTACACGATAATTTCACCTTTGTTTATGAGAAGACTTTTTGGCTTCTTAAGAGGGAACAGGGGAAGCGGGTGTGGCTCAGTGGATAGAGCTCCCGTTTACCATATGGGAGGCCCCAATCGATAGAGCCCCCGTTTACCATGCGGGAGGCCCCGGGTTCGCTTCCCTGGGCTTCCTTGTGAGAGCAGGCCGGCCGCGTGGCGGGGTGGGATGATGCAGCAGGACCTCACAGCAAGGGGGAGATAAGCAGACACGGAAGAAACACAACGAATGGACACAGTAAAAGACAAGCAGCAAGGGGGGGATAAATAAATAAATAAATCTTTAAAAAAAAAGAAACAAAAAAAAAAAACAGGGAACAGTGCTGTACTTATATCACTTGAAATATTTCACAGTAATATTTTGGTCTTAGCCATACACTGGAATTTAGTGTTCTAGTATATTTAAAAATGAAGTACAAAAATATTCCAAAAGCCAAAATTTTTTAAAAATTATCAGAATCATCATGTTTGTGGAGAACACAGAAGGCTAACTAGATTTTTAAACTGAGTCCATACCTCTATTTAAGTCAGCAGTACAAAGAGGCCTCAAAACCAAGCCTTCACCAGGATGTGTTGGGGAAATAGGTGGAGAAAATGAAGCTGTATTCTGGCTCCAGTCCACTTCAAGCAGACTTGGGTCAAACATAGGCATTTCATCAGGTTTCATCCTTATAATATGGTCTAAAATAAAATTTTAAATGTTACAGCCTTTTATTTAATAGGAGGAAAACTATTATGATGGGAGAAAGTTAATTCTTAAATTTATTAGAAATTAATGCAATTAGGAAAATTCAACAGATCTGAGAGGTATTTTAGTCTACCATGAATCAAATCATGATTATTATCAGAAAATGGAATATTATACATGTGACTAAATTAAGAAGTGTTAAACTTTAAAACCAAGCTTTTGAAGCATTTTCCTCTATGGGTGGTTTCATAGTATAGCCATGTGAATGATTTTATTATTGAGTTAAGAAATCATATTTGTTCATCTTTTCTGCCACCAAGAAAGGCTTATTGGGCATGTAGTTTGTTTGTTTATATGAACCATGAACAGAAGATAATTGAAGAACTGGCTCAAACTACTTATTTTCTGCATTCACAATACTATTTGGTCCTAGCTATGACAAATTCACATTAAGAGCGCCTGTGTATTTTTTCACAGCAAGTTGTCTAAAAATCTATAATGTTAGTTTTCTCAGCTGCATCTAAGCAGCAGAATAGCCAGTGTTCTTCATGAAATGAAAAATAGTCCACCATGGTATTTTTCTCCTCTTGAACATTCAGAATTGGGCAAGTTCTCACTAGTCAGGTTCTAATAAGACAGACTAAATAATAGAGATATACCAATAGAAGGGCTGAAAACAAATTATATAAAGCATAAAGTGAGAGAGGGGCACTTCTGTTAAGCATGGAGTTGCAAGAAGAAATACGGTCTTCCTAACAATTTTTAGGAGACTGTAAAACAGCTCCCAACTTTCATTTCTCTCCCTATACCTGACTGAAGAAACTCTTCTATTTGACACCTGCCTCTGCCACTTTGAAACAAAGAATTTAAACAAGGAAGCAATACAGGAGAAAAAAAAAAAAAAGTCCATTTAAAGACAACTGTCCAATAATCCAACTCCCATATGTTCTCTATTTTATAAGACATAGTATGTTTAAGGGCAAATTTTCTTAGCTTTTCCTTAAAGTCAATTAAACTGTGTAACCCTCTGTAACTGTACAGGTAATGCTGCAATACAGTACAGGTTTGGGAAGGTAGTGTGGTATAAAACGTTACCTCTCTTGTTCAGCACTTCCTCTGTCCCAGGCACTATTCAAAGAACTTTACACATTACTAATTCATTTACTTCAACAAAGGTATATGTTATCCTCATTTTAACAGATGAGGAAATGCAGGCACAGAGATGTTAAGTAACTTGCCCAAGGTTGGTCACAATAGAAGTAGTGGAGCTAGGACTTAAACCTAGGCATGGAAAAAGCATGAGCTTTTGAGTCAGGCATGGTGCTCAAATGTCAACACTGTGAGGTTGGCTTAATCTAATTCCTCATTTGTAAAATGGAGATGAAATTATTGGAAGGATGAAAAGAATTACTATATGCAAGCATCTAAAAGTGTGTGGCACATTTCAAGTCCTCAACAAGATAGACTCTAGTCACCAATTATTTTTAAAATTATGTTTATAAATAGAGGGTTTTTTTTCCACCTTAAATTAATGAGTCACTGTGTATCTATTAGGGGCCAGGTACTGTGCGGGGTTTGGGGACTATAAAAAGAATGACACAGGTTATCATGTTTATGTCAAACCAAAAGTTAGCATCCTTGAATACAAAAGAAAGGAAAAATCATAATTTACTATGTAAAATTCTGAGACCTTTTTACTCCCTCCAAAAGGATTCACTCTGGAGAGGTAAAATTCTGAGACCTTTTTACCTTGTTCTACACAATAAATAAACTGTGATGGTTAAAACAAGCACTTGTATCAAAAGTAACATGAAACATTTTTTTTTGTTTGTTTGTTTTTTGAGGTACCGGGGCCAGGGATTGAACCCGGGACCTTGTATGTGGGAAACCAGTACTCAACCACTGAGCCACATCAGCTCCCCAAAAACAGATTTTTAATACATTAATTTTAGTGCATGCATTTTAGTGTATAACCCTGATAGTTAGGCCCTGAGGGTTTGGGGTGTAATATCAGAAAGATGGGTAGCAACATTGTTGTTTTCAGGTATGCAGCTAAACAGGCTAAATATCAATAAAGTAAAATGTGTACTTTAAATGCAAGAGATACACAGGATGATTAAGGGTTATGGAACCCTTTAATCAATTTTAATCAGTAATTACTAATATTTTCCTTTCCTTTTCTTTAACCAGATGGTGTTATTTCATGAGTGATCATAAACATAATTAAGTACTTATATTTATTAACTCTCAAAACATAATGAAAGATGTATCAATATCCCCCCTTTTACAGATGAGGAAGCTGGCACAGTAACTTGATCAAGGCTACAGAGCCCCTAAAGAACAGAGGTAGGATTCAAAACCAGGCAGCAGAACAACTTCATAGGTATTTGACATGTGCATATGCACCAGGACCCCAGGATTGGTTTAATCTCTGCTGTCACCATCTTGAAATTCTTAATAATTTCTGAAGAGGAGGCCTGCATTTGCATTTTGCACTGATCACCAGACTCTGTGCTCTTAACCATTACACTGAAGATGTGTTAGAATAGATGAATTTTCTATGTTATTGTTTGCACAGGAGTTAAAAATGTAGCCAAATACAGCACTTGGGACCTTATATTTGCAAAATGAGGACTTCAGACTAGTTGCAACACATTAAGCAAAGCACTCTGGATAGATAAGAACCCATTAACGAAGCATTAATATCAAAATGTTTCTATGAGCTATTTTACAAAAAAGGGGCCCTGCTTAAAGTTACACCTTCCTTTATCTCACTCTGACCCCCAACAGTAAAATTCTACCGGTATCCCATTAAAATGCTGCGCAAATTAAGATAGGATTTTGATACCAAACTTCAAGGGATTTTAGGGAAAAAAATTAAATAGGTAATTGTGTTTGGTTTAGAAAAGAAATGTTATAATCTTAAGATGCCCCAGGTGCTGCAAAACACCTCCACATGAAGAATCTGCTAGGAAATGTCAGTAAATTTGCACAGCTGTTTGAAACTGAATCTCATAGATTATCACTGGGGTTTAAAAAATGTTTTTAGATTAATTTTAAAAAGCAAACCCTTGCCCTCAAATATTTCTCAAGAAACTTTTCTGTTTAAATGGTAAATTAGCATGCGTTTACAAGGACCATATATGCCTAACCCTAGCCCAGTAAATGCCTACTGAAGGAATAATGAATGCTATAAGACTCATCTAGAGGTCATATTGCAGAAAATCCATAAAATAAGTGTTCTTAATTACCACTAGTGATATCACAAGAACCATGCACCAAACTCATTTTTACTAGGATCGCATCAGGCTTTCATTCAATTGTCTATTTATTTGACATAATTTTAACAATAATTTGGTTTCTTAGCCTAATCTATAGAGATTAGATAGCAATATATGTATATATTAGGAGGAAAAATGGGGAAGAGCTGCTGTTAGAATCAAGCAATTGAGAGTAACAAATGATAGACCCTGGGGAGAAAGGCTCAAAGAGTCGATACAATTTTAAAAGGTATAATATGCCAAAGCTCAAATGCCTTATATCAAGGGCTTCTGGGGAATCACAACGTTACTTGTGTACATAGTGAATGGGAGGAGGGAGACTCATTTTGCTGTTTAAGACATTAGGACTCATCTACATGCATTTTATAACAACTTCAATAATTTGACTCCATTTTTAATCTAAGGAACACTTAACTTGCTGACGATTTTAACAAGCTTTGCTATATTTATTAAATCGAGCATACACGTCACTTGAACTAAAGTATTTTGTGATACAGTTTATTTGATCCTTACAATGTAGGCATTATTCACAGACCACCAACGAGGTAGCTGGAACACGAAGAGGTTTCATGACTTGCCCCAAAGTAACTCAACAAATCAGAGACTAAACTCCTTTTTATCTAGTTTCCCCATCCTGAGTTCTTCAATACTGTACTCAATGTACGTTACTCTTCCACATCGTCATACCAGACAGGTAGCACTGTCTCGCCTATTCTAAAAAAAAATCAGAGAATCCTGCTTAAATATAACTGGTCTAAATGATTTCTTGAGATCCATTCTAAGATTTGCTTATGAGTCATATTTTAACAAAACGAATCCCATAAACGCCGGCTGAATTTTGTCTGGAATTTAAGAGTTCAGCTTATATAAAATCAGCTCTTGCAAGAGAAATCACAGTATTCAGTGTGTATAGGAGACACCTGCCCCGGGATAAGGGACAAAGGACGTCCCTATCACCCCCAGTGAAAGCCCTGATCTAGTCGGTCAGCAGGTTACTTTCCGGGCAGGAGCGTGTGCTCAGCGGCTCCAGGCCAACCCGGAGCGCGCCGGAAACGGTCGCGTGGAAAGGAGCCCATTCAAAACCGATGGCTGCAGAGACCGCGAGCAACTGTCTCGATCCTTCACGCCAAGAGTTAGTTTCGACCCCAGTCGCTGCTTCTGACCCAGGGACGGGACCCTACATGGCCAGGACCACCGGGCATCATGCTTAACCTCTACTCCAGGCGTGAGCCCGCTCAACTTGCCCACGCGGCGCGCTACACCCCCACGTGCCACCCGCTGGCGAAGAGAAATGCCCGCCACCACCCCCACGAAAACCTCCTGGGGGCAGCAGACACACCTGTTTGAGAAATCGTAGGGCAGGCCCAGCGGTCGCGCCTGGACACCCGGCCCGGGCCCGCTCCCGCTCCTCAGCCCTCGGTCTTCTCACCCGTAGACGCCCCGCAATTGGCGCTTCTCTCCAGGTCCTTTCGGAATCTCACGCACCCGAGCGCACAGCACCGGATCCGGATCCGGCTTCAACGCCAGGCCCTCCTGCTCCACTCGCACGCCACAGTAGCCGCCGCGGCCGCCGCTACTCGAATCACTGGCTAGAAGTGGCAACGCCAACGCCTTCACCCCGCCCCAGTCTTCTTACGCAGGGCGGCGCGCAGGCAGGCGGGGGCGGAGGCGATGAGGGTCGGAGCCGGGTAAGCCCAGGCGTAGGGCCGGGAGGCCGGCGGCGTGGCTGGTAGCCGGGGGCGGGGCCGGCAGGCCATGGGCGGGGCCAACACGCGGGGGGCGGGGCCGGCCGGCGGGAGGCGAGGTCGGCGGCGCGTCAGCTACCCGGCAGCGACGAAAACTCCCTGACACTCGGCTTCGCTGTGGCGCTGAGACCAGAGGTTTGTCATCACTCCTGGCTCTCCGCGGTTTTTCTCGTGCCAGTATCTGGTTTATCTGGAAATAAACCTACTTAGGAATCAGCTGAGCAGTGGGCACCGTACTCTCCAGAGAAGTGGAATTGGGTGTCTACTGAGGACCTTTGTTTCTAGACTCAAGGCCAATCCTCTTATAGCTGGGGTTCTCCCCGCCCCTAGGTGGCTCACTTGTCTGTCTGCTCCTTGAATGCTTGTTGTCTTCTCGCTGTGCTTGCTTGTTGTGCCTGCTCATTGTGTCTGCTTGTCTCTACTCCTTGTGTCTGCTTGTTGTCTGCTCATCTTCTTTAGGAGACACCCTTAACTGAACCTGGGACCTCCCATGTGGGAGGCTGGCTGCCAACTGCTTGAGCCACATCCGCTCCCCAGAACAGGGGTTTATTTATTTATTTATTTATTTATTTTTACGTCACAAATTTTTATTAAAATATACAAACAGCACAGATACTTTTAAAATCTATAGTTAGAATTCCAATTAAACAAGCTCTTTTACCTTGAACGATGCCTAAAGAGAGAAAATACGAGTCATCAAGTCCTCAGTAATGGTAAAATAAGGGATAGGTTTTCTTTTCTCTTAGAAGAATTATGTGTTTCATTTCTTTTCTTGTTATAATGTCAGGATGGAAATGAGTGACTATCACTGGTAATGACACCACCTGAAAATGGATGGATGGAAGGTTTTATTGGCAGGAATAAAATGATACTATCGTTGGTGGACTCTCAATTTAATTTCTATGTAGACAGGATAACCAGAGAAGGTGTTCTATTCAACTTTCCACATCAATGACACAAGCTCATCCCACTTACCAGTTTTCTCCTTCCTGTGAAATTCATGGCTAATCAGAATGAGTGGATTTGAAAATCTAAAGTAACAAGCTATGTTTATTGAGAAGAATTCCATAAAAACCTTGGAACTAGTCAGGGCTTTTCCCCCTGTCATTTACACTTGCACAGATGTGAACAGAACGAAATGGGTTAGTGGTTACTTTCTGTGGCTGAATGATATCCATCAGGCAATGCATGGTTTTAATCTTAAGAAGTTTATACTCAGTTTGTGCCTTGATTCATCAAGCATTTCATTGATCAGTGAAGAACTTGGTGGCCCAGTGAAGAAGCATCATTTAGAGTCATGTGAAGTTTTCAATCTTTCACAGTGTGATGCGGGGTCTGAAGTGCCAGATCTGAACACTAGCCAGTTTTCCCTCGAATGACCTTGCTTCAAAAGCATCTGTGAAAGATGGCAGGAGATAAATCAAAGGGCACCATCATTAGTGAAGTGGAGATGGTTTTTGCTACAGATAAAAAGTCACATGAGGAGCTAAAAGGTTTCAGTCTTTATAGTTGAGTGTTTCTTTTCTTTTCCAAGTTGAAAAAGGAACCCAAGATGTGTCACTTGAACCAGTTCACAGAAAGAAGGCGAATTCCTTCATGTCTCTGAAGGGGCAAGATTAGGATATCAGCCTCTCCATCCCTGGGTTAATGAAGGAAAAGTTTCTGAATGTGTTTTGGTCCATACTATTGATGAGTGCTTTGTCGGCGATTGACAGCCGGGATTTCTCGTTTAAGAATTCTTTCTCGAAATTGCTGCAGTCATATGGTAATTTCACTTTAGGCCTGAAAGGTGGTTCAATCTCCTTTCTTTCAAGTTCTTCCTAATTGATCCCCCGAAACAAAGGGTGCTGGTGGATGTCTCCCCTCACTCCCAGCCCTTTTTCAGGTTCTCTTACAAAGAGCTTCACTAGAAGGTCCTTGGCCTCCTTCTCAAGCCATCACGGGTAAAAGGGGTTGTCCATGTGGATGGAGTGGAAGAGCTTTCCTCATCTTGTCCTTGGAAAGGTGACTGACCAATCAGCATTTCATAGAAGAGGACACCAAAGGACCACCAGTCAACAGAATGGTTGTATTTCTGATTCAGCAAGAGCTCAGGGGTAATGTAGTTAGGTGTTCCGCAGAAAGTGTTTGTCTTTGCATCTCCTAATATGTTCTCCTTGCACATTCCAAAATTCGCTATTTAGATATGTCCATCTCTGTCTAACAGGATATTACCTAGTTTCAGGTTCCTGTAGACAAGAAGGAGCTGCAGACCACGGATGATTTCAGCAGCATAAAACATGGAAAGATCAAACTTGTGGCAGCTTTGGATGTGGTATGTTAAGTCTCCTCTGTTGAAATACTCCATCACAAAAAAGAGGTTTTCCTTGGTCTGGAATGTACAAAACATGTGTGTTAAAAATGGATGCTCCCAGGCCAAGGAAAGGACTCTCTTCTCTATGGTACACTCAACATCATTGTCCATCAAAACCACATCTTTCTTTAAGGCTTTTCTTGCAAAAAAATGATTGGTTTTCTTGAACTCTGCTAGAAAGGCCTTTCCAAAACTTCCTTTGCCCAACATTTTGTGCAAGATAAAATCCTCAATTTTGAATTTCACATGTAGGGATGGTCTTCTTGTGTTCAGTTCTGGCTCTGGAAGTTGGCACATTTTCTCCATCCCATCCATCACAGACTCCCAGGAGATTCCTTGAAGCTCTCTTTTCCCTGGTGCTGGTAAATATGGAAGCCTTGTTTCATCTTTCATGGAGGTTGGGAGACCAATTTCAACTGGACCTTTTCTGAAGATATGTTCACTGTCTCTTAAGCAGCGAGCCTGCTGAGTGTTCTAAATCATTGCCAGGGCTTCAGCCATTAGCTTCCGGTTTATGTCACAAAGGTTGGCCACCTTTGTCTGGCATCGGTGATGTACATTCATGCTACATGCATCACACTTGAGCCTTTGCCTGGCCAGTCCCCACAGCAGAGTTCCACAGTGCTCGCAGAAAGTTAGGTTCTTGAAGTTGTAGACTTTAAATCGATGTGGCAAGTCAATTTTGAACCTCTCCTTATAGAACATGGTTTCTCAGTTATTGATAGCTGATCCTGTGCACTTAGCTAGGATCGATATACTTCCTGTGAATTGCTGCATTACATTGTTCGCATTGGTAGCCCTGTTTGTTCAGACCCCAGACAAACTCATGGAGAACAGAGCAAAAAGTAGGTTGCGAGAAGAAGGTGACAGTGAACTCATGACACTTGACATGATGGACTTTGGCCTGTTTGACGGCTCTTCAGCAGTGATGCAAAGCAAAGAAACCTTCAGTCTCAAATTCGCTGAAGGTTTCTTTGTGTCACTCATTTCCAGAAAGTATCTCACATTCATTAGCATTCAGCCTTGAGATGTCAATTCTAGCCAAATTTCTGTCCTACCATTGTTTTTCCTGCATCTCTCGGCCAGGGAGTAGATCTCAACTGTAGTTTCAGATATCAGGTCCACATTTTTGCCCTACACAATGATTTGCATCACTCTCCCTTTGTTGATATGGGCATCAAAAGTGCCGTCCCAGGGAGGGTACATGACTGTTTTTTTCTGGATATACATCTGCCCGTTCTCTGATTCAACATATTCTTTAACAAGCACAGCATAGTCAGGGTTAACAGCCTCTCCCTGTCATGGCTGGCAGGACCCACAGTCAAAGTTGAACAAGCCAATGTGAAGAAATGGAGACATGGCTGTTCCCCTGACTCTCTGTCTCCACCCTTGGCGTCTTCTTATTCCCGTCACTGCAGTCTGAATGTTCTTTCTTTGATATATTCCTTTTCTTGGGCCATGTCTTCTATTTTCTTAGTATGGCTCATAATTTTTTGCTGGTATCTAGGCATCTGATCAGGATGTAGTTTACCCAGGTGCTCAGTTTTCTTTCTCATTTGTAGGGATTTAGTGGCAGGAGGCTGTGAGTTACCACTGCTCTTTGATTCTTGGCTCGACCTAGATTGTTAGGATTTTCCTGCTGGTTGCTCAAAACTGGGCACTGGACCCAGTAATTGGTTGTACAGTTGCTTCCTAGGGCCTTGGGCAGGGAGGTTATAGAGGCCAGAAAAAGCCTCTCCTACTTATTTTTAATTTTCTTGTGTTCACTTCCTTGGTCTGCCAGCAGATGGTGATCTTTGACAGCTCTCAGTTCAATACCTGGTGGGAGTGTATTTGTTGCAACACAGACCAGATCAATGTGATAGAGCTTCCTGTCTGGAGGCTAGGAACCTTGTAAGTCAAACTTTCTCTGAGACAGTTCTCCAGCCTTCTCTGGCAGCCCCCTCCCATTTCCCAGGTTAGAAATATTTCCTCTACCCTCTGAGTCCTCAACAAGCAGTCCCGGTTAGTAGAGGAGCCCCTTGCTGGCTCTCAGGGCAAACAATGGTGCAGTCTACCCTGCCTGGGAAGGCTCCTGGGACACAGGAGACCAAATTTGTGAGTCAAAAGCTGAGTCAGCCTTAAGCTGTGTCCCTCTCTCTCCCCTTTCCTGGGGCGTCCTCAATAATTAGTAACAGCTGGAAGAGAGGGAGATTGCGAGGGAAAGATTTATCCAGTCCTTTGCCAGCTCACAGGGCAAACAAATCTGTGGTCCCACCTAGCCTGGAAGGGCTTGTGGGATACAGCAGACCAAATCTGTGGGTCAGAAGCTGAGTCAGCCTTAGGCTGTCTCCCTCTCTCTCCCCTTTCCTGGGGTGGTAGATCCCTGGAGCCCCCTTTGTCTGTAGTCGCAGGCGCAGAGGCCTGAGAATTCTGAAGTGTCTTTGGTGTGAGGGAGGGTGCCAGCAGCAGCAGCCGCTGGTTTCAACTCACAGTTCTGTCATCACTATTTCCCTCCTTTGTCCCTTTCCTCTGGGTGGTGTCCAGCCTTTGCCTGGTGTCCTAAACCCTAGAAGATCTTTTTCTAGGCTGTTTCAAACTGTCTTCTGACTATTTTTCTGGAGGAGATGAGAGTCCCATGTCTTTCTAGTCCGCCATCTTCCTGGAAGTGCTCCCCAATGTTCCTTCTTAGGACCACACAGAACTACTGCAGCTTCTCCAGTTTGTCCTGCTGTTTCATGCCTCTATCCTTTTAGTAACACTGTCCCCTCTCCCAGTAGTGCCTTCCTATCTCACTCCAGTCCCCATCTTCTCCCCCACCCCTACTACCTTGTCTCTCAAGTTCCTGCCCAGTCTCCCTGGGGTTCTTAACCAGGGGTCCACAGACCACTTCTGTGGAAAGATTTTAGGAGGTCCGTGAGCTTGAATTAAGAAAAATCAACTATTGTCTTTCTTTCTCTGACTTCTAACTGAAATCTAGCACTTCCTTCACTTATGAATGCATGCAATAAATTACAATAGTATTCATTTCATATCACATTACAGTTGTTGCATATCTCGAAAAATCACTTATGCTCGTCCACACTTCAAAATTATGGTAGTTGTTAGACCTGATGCTAGGTCACACATGATCACAGTCCTGCTGTGTACAAACTATTGTGCAACATTTTTGGTCAACTATCTGACTACACAGAATAGGTAACAAACAGAAAGAGATCTCCTGAGCGGTGTCTTTGATCTTTTGAAGCATAAGAGTGCCATTTTGCGAGGATAAGTCACAGGGTTGACACAAGTTATAGATGTCAAAAATTTCATTCCACAGTTATAATTAATGTAACTATACCAAAAAATAAAAAAATACAAAATGGAAAAATACAACCTCACGAAATAAAAAACGCCTGAAATACATAACACATTCAACATGTGCTGCGTGATTATTAGCAATTTTAACTGAACCACTTGTGTTGAAAATTTGTTAACCATGATATCAGCCGCGTTTTTAGGTAACCAATCATATTAAAGAAACACAGTTATGATGTTATAAATAATAACCAAAACATGAAAAATGACAGGTTGAAATTGTCTTATGTAACAAACAAAGACATTTGCACAGTTTATTCAGACAACACAACCACCTTTGTTGCACAAAGAAAATGTGCATACATTTCCCGCCAGCTCAAAAAATATGTTTGTTACCTAATTTGTGCTGGCAACTCAATGCCTAGTAGTCGTTCGGCTCCCAAATGGTGAAGTGGAGCATTCTCACTTTGGTTGCCCAGTGATTGTGTTACATTCAAGTATTTCCCTGTCTACAATTGTTTGTTAACATAAATAAGTCGAAGTAGGTAAGTTGTTTTCATTGACTGTTAAAATTTTACAAAACTGGTCAGTTTAAATGAGAATTCATAACTTTTCGTAAGTAGGTTACTTTTAACATGAATAGACATGCTAGCTACTGGTGTAAATCAGACATGCTCACTGTGAGTTTGTCAATCCATGCAATCGATGTTTATGTCTTTCAGTTGCTGATATTGCCGCGTATAACTGTCTGTGATCCTAGCAATGTCTGCAGATGTCCACATGTATTATACATTTTTCTTTTGCCACGAGGTTTCTAGGAAGGTTCTGAAATCCACTTGACTTTACGCACAATTCCTGGAAAGACATTGAATTCCAGACACGAATCCTGATCTATTGCTTTAATCCGCATGTCTATCCAAGAGTTAAAAATTACTTATTTATATGTATATTTATCAAACAAATTACTTAAAAACCTTACAAAATACTGAGTTTTTAAAACTGTCAATTAAATTATATATTTTATTTTACAGACCCAATTTAAGTTGAAATGTCAAAGAAAAGGAAGTATGATGAAAGTTATGTATTACTTGGTTTTACTTATATTAATGAACGTGATGGAACTCAAAAACTGCTGTTTTTTGCGTGGAAAAATTCTTGTGAACAGAAGTACAAAGCCAGCAATACTGAAAGACCATCTCATGTCTGTCCATGCTGAGAATGCATCTAAAGGTGTGAGTTTTGTTCGTGTGAAAAAAGCTCAATTAGAAAAAGCAGGAATGCTTCCAAAACTTAGATTTGCCATTTCATGAAAGCGTCTCCTTGAAGCATCCTATAAAATTGCTTACTGGATTGCCAAGCAAAAGAAGGCCCACACTATTGGAGAGACTTTTGTAAAGCCATGTGCACTGGAAATGGTTAAATTGGTGTGTGGACTGGAACAGAGGGAGAAACTGGAAGCGGTTCCCTTGTCAAATGACACAATACATTTTAGAATTGTTGATATGTCTTTTAATATTTTAAAACAGGTCATCCAGGATTTGGCAGCCTCACCATTCCCCTTCAGTGTGCAATTGGATGAAACTATAGACATCTCTCAATGTAGCCAACTCCTTGTTTTTGTTCACTATGTGCATGATGATGCCATCAAAGAAAAATTCTTATTTTTTGAGTCTCTTTAGGAAACTATGAATGCCGTCAATGTTTTCAAAATGGTAATGCTTGTAACAATGAAAACAAAAAACGAACTCCATTAGATGTCCAACATGATATGCATGTTGCCTTGTCAAATACTACACCACAGTTTAATGTTCTTATTCAAGATAACAACAGTCTGCACATTGCTGTCAATCTCTCTCTCTCTCTCTCCCTCTCTCTCTCTCCCTCTCTCTCTCTCTCTCTCTCTCTCTCTCTCTCTCTCTATATATATATATATATATATATATATATATATATCCCCCAGATGGCTCCCTCATCTGTCTGCTCGTTGTGTCTGGTGACTGTCTCTGCTCATTGTGTCTCCTCGTTGTCTCTGTTCATTGTGTCCACTTGTTGTGTTCGCTCATCTTCTTTAGGAGGCACTGGGAACCGGTATAGTGTGGACTTAGTATGATTTTTTTATTTTGATGTAGCATGTTCTGAGTGCAGTGGATAACTGCCTGCAAAAAAGTTTGTTAAGATGGCAGAGATGGTTTTATGACATCACAGGAAAACTTGAATTTTAAATGTTTGCAAAAAATGACCATTTGAACAGATGTCGAATGGTGTTAGGTTATCAGGTATTGAAATGATGGGAAAGTTGTAAAATGTAATTTTGAATAATCTTAAAATTTAATTTAAAGACATGCTGATGTTGAGTGTCCCACTATATTCTGAGAAGGGGTCTGTAGTTTTCACCTGACTGGCAAAGGGGTCCATGGAATAAAAATGGTTAAGAACCCCTGTCTTCGAGGCTTCATTTGTGTCTTGTTCCCTCTTCTTCAGGATTCAATCCAGTAATTAGGACATCAGCTACTCACTGCAGTCCAAAGCTCCTCACCCTCAGTTTTTTGAGTGACAGTGCCTGCCTTCTTGAAACTATGAGTTGGGGCCACTGTGTTCTATTCCTCCAGAACTATTCTATTTCCCCTTCAAGTCGTTTTTGGATGAAGGTGAGGTTAGGGTGGTGGATCCCAACTGTGGTGAGTTTGCCTCCCAGGAGACATTTGGCAATGTCTGGAACATTTTGAACCTTAGTCTGGGGCAGAGGTGCTACTCGCATGTAGGGCAAAGCAGTGGGAGATACTGCCAAACATTCTACTATGCACAGTATAGTGCCCCGTAACAAAGAAATTTCAGGCCCAAAATGTCGATAGTGCTGAGGTTGAGAATCCCTGGGTCAGGAGAAGGAAAATGTTTCCCTTTGACTTTTCTCTGAGCCCCCATTCCAAAGCGTCTCACCTAAATAGCACTTGACCCCATTTTTCAAATTAGGAAAACAAAGGTTCAGAGGTGTTAAGTAATTTACCAAAGTCACATAGCTGATAGCTCCTCTTCCTGGCCTTGTACCATAATTTTCAACTTATTGAAATTGGAAAATATTTTCTTCTTAATAAATAGTGTCCAAAGAATTAGCACCATATATATTCTACAAGAAAATATATTTTCTGTTCATTTGTGAAATTTAAATATCAGTAAACTCCCTTCATGATTCATGCATTCTCAGAACTTCAAGAATCCATGAGGCTAATGACATCCATGTGACTGTATACAGCCCTGTTTTTCTTACTGTACATACAAAAAACTATATAAGGCATAAATAAAAATAAACATCCATGTACGCACCACTAATCTTAAGAAACATAGCCTTGTTTTCTTATCAGATTTGAGGTCCTGAATTTTCAATGAGTTTCACCTGAACAAAAGAATTCTATAAATTTTATAATTTAACAAAGTGTGAAACATAATCAATTACAAACTTTTATCAGAGAACACAGGAATTCTCAAAGGTACCCCAAGAGATCTCCTGCAACCAGAAATACTCCTTACCTCTTGAAGCAGTTTGATGTTTATGAATTACAAAAATAGATATTGGATTATGTTTGTGAACTGGTCTATTTCCTCTGGGCATATTAGAGTGGATTGGAGGTTTCACATTTACTTGATTAAAAAATGATTAAGACTTTGATTGGGCCATGTCAATAGGACGTTGCATCCCCACCCCCTTGGTGAGCGGGGACTCACAGAGAAAAGACATGGCAGAGAACAGAGTTTGGAGTTTTTGAGCTGGAGCCCTGGGAAGTAAACATGCAGGAGAAGAACAAGAGGAGCTTGGTCGTGAGGCAGAGGCCCTGGGAAGAAAGATGAGCCATTCGCCTGATAGTCTACAGCTGTCCTTGTGGAGAAAGCAGAGCAGCTGAGCCCGGAGAGAAATAAGCCCCGGGAAGAGATGAACCCAGGAAGCCTGAACTCTTGGCAGATGCTGGCAGCCATCTTGCTCCAACACATGGCAACAGATTTTGGTGAGGGAAGTAACTTATGCTTTATGGCCTGGTAGCTGTAAGCTTCTACCCCAAATAAATACCCTTTATAAAAGCCAACAGATTTCTGGTATTTTGCATCAACACCTCTTTGGCTGACTAATACACCTCTGTTGTATCATAGGAACCTAATTTCCCCTTAACAATCAAGATCTATCACCCTGGCCAGTACAGTAAGCCCCTTCATCGCCTGTTGGTTTACCTGCAGTGAGGAGCCTGAAATGAGCAACAGACACTCATCTTCTAGTTTACCAGAACTATTGGCATGTGTTCTGATGCTTTTAGTTATTTTTTGGTTTCTTATAAGAAATGCTACACCACCAACGTCTTGATGACACAGATAATATTCTGTGGAAAACATGGATATCATTGATTGAGTTGAGAAGTAATTCAGGAGTGTTGAATTCAATGAATAGAAGTTTTTGGTTTTTTTTTACTTTATTTTGTACATTTAATAACTGAAAATATAAACAATTAAAAACTAAAAAGTAAACATAGATGAATAAATATATACATTTCTCAATTAAATGTAATGGATACATATAAATTTTTTTTTAATCAAACAATATGTTACAGAATATATTCGGTTCATAGTAATGTATTCATACAGTATTTGTCCTTTTGTGTCTGGCTTGCTTCGCTCAACATAATGTCCTCCAGGTTCATCCATGTTGTCATATGCTTTACGACTTCATTTATTCTTACAGCTGCATAATGTTCCATCATGTGAATAGACCACAGTTTGTTTATCCATTCGTCTGTTGATGGAGACCTGGGTTGTTTCCAACTTTTGGCAATGGTGAATAATGCTGATATGAACATTGGTGTGCAGAAGTTTGTTCGTGTCACTGCTCTCAGTTCTTCTGGGTATATACCCAGTAGTGGTATTGCAGGGTCACGTGGCAAGTCTATATTTAACTTCTTTAGGAACTGCCAAACAGTCCTCCATAGTGGTTGTACCATTCTGCATTCCCACCAACAGTGAATAAGTGTTCCTATCTCTCCATATCCTCTCCAACACTTGTAGTTCTCTGTCTTTTTAATAGTGGCCATTCTGATAGTTGTGAAATGATATCTCATTGTAGTTTTGATTTGCATTTCCCTAATCATGAGAAATGTTGAGCATTTCTTCATGTGTTTTTTTGCCATTTGTATTTCTTCTTTGGAGAAATGTCTATTCAAGTCTTTTGCCCATTTTTCAATTGGGTCGTTTGTCTTTTTATTGTTGAGTTGTAACATCTCTTTATATATCCTGGATATTAAACCCTTATCAGATATATGATTTCCAAATATTTTTTCCCATTGAGTTGGCTGCCTTTTCACCCTTCTGACAAAGTCCTGTGAGGTGCAAAAGTGTTTAATTTTGAGGAGGTCCAATTTATCTATTTTTTCTTTTCTTGCACGTGCTTTGGGTGTAAGTTCCAAGAAACCACCACCTACTACAAGGTCTTGAAGGTGTTTCCCTACATTTTCTTCTAGTACTTTCATGGTCCTGGCTTTTATATTTAGATCTTTGATCAATTTTGAGTTGATTCTTGTATAGGGGGTGAGATAGGGGTCCTCTTTCATTCTTTTGGTTATAGATATCCAGTTTTCCCAACACCATTTGTTGAAGAGACTGTTTTTTCCCATTAGCATGGGCTTGGTAGGTTTGTCAAAAACCAATTGACTGTATAGGTGAGGGTATATTTCTAGGTTCTCAATTCTATTTCACTGATCGATGTGTCTATCTTTATGCCAGTACCATGCTGTTTTGATCACTGTAGCTTTGTAATGTGTTTCAAGGTCAGACAGTGAAATTCCTCCCACGTCGCTCTTCTTTTTTAGAATGCTTTTGGCTATTCAGGTGCACTTACCCTTCCAGATGAATTTGCTAATTGCCTTCTCTAATTCTGTAAAATAAGCTGTTGGGATTTTGATTGGTATTGCATTGAATCTATAAATCAATTTGGGCAAGGTTGACATCTTCACTATATTTATTCTTCTAGTTCATGAACACGGAATGCCTTTCCATTTGTTCAGGTTTTTAAAAATTTCTTTTAGCATTGTTTTGTAGTTTTCTGCATATAGGTCCTGTACTTCTTTGGTTAAATTAACCCCTAGGTATTTGACTCTTTTTGTTGCTGTTGAAAATGGTATTTCCCCCCTGATTTCCTCCTCAGGTTGTTCAGTACTAGTGTACAAAAACATTACTGATTTTTGCGTGTTGCTCTTGTATCCTGCCACTTTGCTGAACTCATTTATTAGTTCAAGTAGCTTTGTTGTGGATACTTCAGGATTTTCGAAGTACAGGATCATGTCATCCACAAACAGTGAGAGTTTTACTTCCTCATTTCCTATTTGCATGACTTTAATTTTTTTTTTCTTGTCTAATTGCCCTAGCTAGAACTTCTAGTACAATGTTGAATAACAGTGGTGACAGTGGGCATCCTTTTCTTGTTCCCAGTCTTAGAGGGAAAGCTTTCAACCATTCCCCATTGAGTATGATGTTGGCTGTGGGTTTTTCATATATGTCTTTTATCATATTGAGGAATTTTCCTTTTATTCCTATCTTTTGAAGTGTTTTTTATCAAAAAGGATGCTGGATTTTGTCAAATGCCATTTCTGCATCTATTGACATGATCATGTGGTTTTTTCCCTTCAATTTGTTAATGTGGTGTATTACATTGATTGTTTTTCTTATGTTGAATCAGCCTTGCATACCAGGAATAAATCCCACTTGGTCGTGATGTATAAGTCTTTTGATGTGCTGTTGGATTCAATTTGCAAGTATTTTGTTGAGAATTTTTGCATCTATGTTCATTAGAGAGATTGGTCTGTAATTTTCTTTCTTGTAGAATCTTTATCTGGGTTTGATATTAAGGTGATGTTGGCTTCATAAAATGTGTTGGGTAATTTTCCCTTCTCTTCAATTTTTTGGAAGAGTTTAAACAGGATTGGTGTTAATTGTTTTTGAAATGCTTGGTAGAATTCACCTGTGATGCCATCTGGTCCTGGACTTTTCTTTGCTGGGAGATTTGTGATGATGGGTTCAATCTCCTTAACTGTGATTGGTTTGTTAAGTTCTTGTATTTCTTGTAGCGTCAGTGTAGGTTGGTTGTGCGTTTCTAGAAGTTTGTCCATTTCATCTAGGTTGTCTAGTTTGTTGGCATATAGTTTCTCATAATATGCTCTTAGGATTCTTTTTACTTCTGTGAGGTCATTTGTAACTTCCCCCCTTTCATTTCTGATTGTATTTATTTGCATCTTTCTATTTTCTTTGTTAGTCTAGCGAGGGGTTTGTCAATTTTATTGATCTTCTCAAAGAACCAGCTTTTAGTTTTTTTATTTTATCTATTGTTTTTCTGTTCTCATTTTCATTTATTTCTGCTCTAATCTTGATTATTTCTTTCCTTCTGCTTGCTTTGGGGTTGGTTTGCTGTTCTTTTTCTAGTTTCTCTAGTTGTTCAGTTAAATCTTTGAGTTTAGCTCTTTGTTTTTTAATACAGGCATTTAGGGCTATAAATTTCCCTCTCAAGACTGCCTTCGCTGTATCCCATAAGTTTTGATACATTGTGTTCTCATTTTCATTTGTCTCAATATATTTACTGATTTCACTTGCAATTTCTTCTTTGACCCACCGAATATTTAGGAGTATGTTATTCAGTCTCCACACATTTGCAAATTTCCTTTTTTCCTGTCTATTATTGATTTCTAGTTTCCTTCCATTATGATCTGAGAAGGTGCTTTGTATAATTTCAATCTTTTTATATTTATTGAGAGCTTCATTGTGACCTAACATGTGGTCTATCCTGGAGAAAGATCCCTGGGCACTTGAGAAGAATGTATAACACGCTGAGTTTGGATGCAGTGTTCTGTAGATGTCTGCTAGGTCTAACTTGTTTATCATATTGTTCAAGTTCTCTGTTTCCTTGTTGATCTTCTGTCTAGTTGTTCTATCTAATGATGTGAGTGAGGTGTTTAAGTCTCCAACGATTATTTTAGAAATGTCTATTTCTCTCTTCAGTTTTGCCAGAGTTTGTCTCATATATTTTGGGCACCCTGGTTAGGTGCATAGATATTTATATCTTCCTGGTGGATTGTCCCTTTTATTGATATATGATGGCTTTCTTTATCTCTTATAACTTTTTTGCATTTAAAGTCTGTTTTGTCTGATATGATTATAGCTACCCCTGCTCTTTTCTGGTTACTATTCACGTGGAATATCTTTTTCCAACCTTTCAGCCGGTTTGTATCCCTGGGTCTGAGGTGAGTTTCTTGTAAGCAGCATATGGATGGCTCATGTTTTTTTATCCATTCTATCAGCCTGTATCTTTTGATTGGGGAGTTTAATCCATTCACATTCAATGATATTACTGTAAATGCACTATTTACTTCCTCCATTTTATTCTTTGATTTTCATATGTCATCTTGTTTTTGTCTCTCTTTTTATTCTTTTGATTAGCCTTTCTGCTTTTTTTTTTCTTCTATACTCTCCTCCAAGCCTCTCTCTCCTGTCTTTTTCTTTCAGG
>JAQZBX010022356.1:0-31621 GCA_029593785.1 Cabassous unicinctus
TACTTATCCTGAAATATTACAGGAATAATATCAAAAGACTGTATTCACCTGAGACAGCTTATGGCTAGAGATCCTGATAAAATCATACTGGACCTTACAAAGCAGGAGCTTTCTCAGCTCTGGCAGTTCAGTAACTCTTGGCAAGTGGCCTTAGCAGATTTTATTGGAACAATTGATAATCATTTCCCAAATTCAAAATTTTTACAGTTTTTAAAATGTACTTCATAGATTCTTCCTAAGGTTGTCAAACAACAACCACTCTCTGCTTACTTACTACACTGACAGCAGCAGCAATGGAAATGCAAGCTATTAATAACCCCTCAGCTCCAGCTGTCAATGTTAACCCTTCAGTTCAAGCTGTAGACATTGACGTGCCTAAAGAGACTTCCCTTAAACCACCATTTGCCCCAGCATTTAACCCTCAGTCAGGTTCCCTAAACCCCTTTTTGGAGCCATCTTTAGACCCTACTAAAGCATCTGTGAAAATTCCTTTTCCATAGACCGCACTAATGAAAAGCATAGCACAAGCAAGTAAAGCAGGTGATCTTGAAGCTTTGCAGCTTCTTTCAGGTAACAGAAACTGTTTTAACTGTGGGAAGGCTGGTCATTATCAAAAGGATTGTAAAAAGCAGCCCTCTCCAACAGCACCACCTATTCAAAATTCACAATGGATTAATGTTAATTTCACCCCCACAAATTCTCGGCAAACTTATGCGCTGCCACCTAGAGAAGTACTGGCCTGGTCTTTGCCACTACCAAAAAATTAATACTTGAGAAACAAAACAAAGTCTGTCTAACCAATTCAGGAGCAAAAGGGACTATTCAAAAAAAATTAATAATATTAATATTAGAACGATCTAGCATTAGTTGCAAGGGCATTACTATTCTGCCAAAGAATTAACTAAAATAAGGAAAACATTCCAGCAGGAACTTTGTAAAGTTACTACTGCCTACATAATGATAAGGCTGTGGGATGATAGAGGCTAATAAAATTAAACCACTGGAAAAGTAAGAAAACTTAGCAATACAGTTTCCAGAAAAATTCTCAAAAGCAGTAAAATCAAAGATGTATGTTTCTATTGATGTGTTGTAACTTGTTTTGTGTTTGTCTGTTTGTTCAGTGTCAGTGTATATTTTGATACCTCCAGATGGTTATATTGAAATGATAAATGAAAATTATTAAAAGAACTCTATTCAAATGGCCAAAATTAAATAAGCACTTCTATTAATAACTAAATATGGGTATTAGTTTAAAATAATAAAAATAGTTATAATCAAATTAAATCATTATTATAACAAGTTTGTTTAATGTTGATGGTAATTGTGAGAAGTTTGCTTGGAAACAGTTTCCAAAATCATTGTGGTAACTTACGTATGGAATGTATATAGAATGTGCTTTTATTATTAAGGAAAAGAAAGTAATTTTATCTTAAGATAAAATGACTAATTATTAAAACAAAGTTAAAGTTTTATTCTTTCTCAAAGTTTCTCATGTCAATCTGTTTTAGTAAAAGTTTACACAGAGTTTTTCTGCTGAATAATCAGTATGCAAAAAAGGAAGTCTGTTTTATCAAAGTAGCTTCTTATACTTTAACATCATTTCCTTGAAAAAACAAGTTTTATCACTTTTAAAAGAACATAGTGTTTAAACCTGCTTTCTCAAAAAGTAGCTTTTAATTTCAAACTGTTACAAATGATTTGGTCTGTTACTTAGAAAAAGATAAAATACTAAAAATAGTTAAGTTCATGTGATATAAATTGAATGAAGTATTTAAAAGTGTACAATTAAAAGAAATTTTCTAACCTCATGACAATTAAAGTTGTATGAATAAAAAGTTCATATGAATACTTTAAAAGTGTATATAATTTCTGGAAATTCAATAATGTTTCAGTATAATATTAAATAAAAGTATGTTATTAATCATAATTTTAATTATTTAAAAATATAGTAATAATATGTCTCATAAAAACTACCCCTCTGCCTAAAAATCAAAAGGCAGATGCTTTAACTTAGGTTTATCTGATTTACCCCACCTCTGTTAAAAAACAACAACAACTCTATAACTACAGAAAGAAAGCAGCCATTAGGAGCTGCCAGGGGTAGTGCATAATAGTAAATTATAGCAAATTGAAATAACACCACTGCAATATGCAGCATTCCCAAATATTACCAGTTTGTTACAAAAAATTAATCTTCTTAATCAAGTCAAGCCAGGCCACATTCCCCTTTCTGTAAAATAGCCAACAATAAATTAAGTTTATATTCAACATTGTGAGCTACAGCCCCAATTCTAATTATAATGCTAACAACAAAACCAATGCAGGTATTAAAATTACAAGTTAATGTATTGCCCCACAGCCCAAATAGGAAATAATAATTTGTTTTTACTTATGCCTCAATCTATACAAATTAAGAAAAAAAGGTCATTCTAATCATGCTACTAAAAATCTTAAATGCATAAAAAATAAAAGTTTATTCATTGGATGTCTGCTCATTAAATGCCTAATTTTTGTTATATAATCTACTGTAGTTATGAATTATGTATAACATACTTAAATACTAATCAAAACTTTAATGCACTACATTGCATACTTAAGTAATTTAATAACTTGCATGTTACACATAAATGTATTTTATTATATGTATATGTAATTCTTAACATTTTTTATATTTCAGTAAAAATAATGGAAACTAAAATAGTAAGCACAACAAGGATGTTTTGTAAGAAATTAAAAAAGATAAAGTATATTTCAAAAGGTGTTGTATTCCTACCTGGAGGAGCTAACCACTCTCCCAGGGACTGATGCATAAACCTTAAAATATACTGCCCAAGGAGCGTTGTGTTCCTTCCTGGGGAGGCTGGCCCCTTCCTCAGGAATTAGCAAAATAGTCACAATTTGGCATCTATAGTATCAAATTCATTAATTCTAAACACAGTCAACCAAAACTCTAGTATCAGTTGCTAATTCAATACTTCCCAGCTAAAAGCTAAATATTGGTAAATATATATATATATATAACTGCTCTATTTATCTGTAATTCTGTAACTTTGTTCAATATTAACTTAGTGTTTTAACTGATTATGTTAATCATGTTTCTCACTCTAATTGTCAGTATAAGCTTATTAAACTAAAAATGCATGTTAACATTTATCTTGTATCTATCCAGGACTCTAGCCAACAATAAGCCAAGTATATCAATTTGTCCCCTGGTTTGGTAAGAATGTGAATGTATGTATACATATTATAAAAGATTGGAATATAACATTTAACCCCTGTTTTTAAATAATTCCTCACCTATTTTATATTCTTTCAATTATTAACAAAAATACACTAACTAAATATCAATAAAAGATCCTGCCACAAGAAATGTTCAATACACCCACCATGTGTCAATATTATGTCTTTAAGGCTTTATGCCTTACTCATTCTGCCTTTCCACAAGTGTGTATTTGCCCTTATTGCAGCCCCCACAAAAATACTTTTAACACAACTCTATAAACATCTCCAACATTCTCTTACCCAAGCAAATAACCCCGAGTCAAACTATTGTTGAAAAAAGCAGTCACTTACTAAAATTAATGTTACAAAAACAAAAAGGGGGAGATGGAGGAGAATCTGCTAAAGACAAACAATCTAAAACATTGCTTACCTTAAATTTTCTTAATAGACAAGAAATTTCTAATACCACAGCAGCAGAAAGACGATGGGAAGTTAATGAAAAGAATGAAAATGAAAACGTGGACAACCAATATATTGGAAAAATGAAACAACCATTAAATGGGAAAAAAGAGAGGTAAAAATTTGGGGCCAAGGTTTTGCTCTTGTCATTACAGGAACAGGAGAACAGCAGTGGATCCCCTCCAGAAGAATCAAGCCTAGAGTTGAAGATGCTGCTGAAACTTAATCTATGGACATGGTGGTTTCACATTGTATTAATTATAACTAAAGTATTAGGCCAAGGTAAGATACCATATCATAATTACACTTATTGGGTATACATTACCAACCCACCTCTTTTAGAGCTGTTAACTTGGGCTGATGAGTCTTACCCAGTTTATCTTAATCAATCTCACCATTTTCTGGGACCTATAGACTTATGGCTACCCTTAAAGCCAAAAGAAGAAGGGAAATTTAAAGAAAATTTAACTTTACCTTTTATAGACCACCCTGTTTGTATTGGACATGGTTCTGCATGTACACAACCTCAAAATTGCAATGTAGTTTTAACAGAGAAAAATCAAACTCGAATTTATATTCTCATATTCCCTTCTTTACCACATAAATCAGAAAATATGGTAAATCTTACATGTCCCTCTCAAAACAGATTACTTAATGACAAATGGCTTGTATGTCATGGTTTTACAGAGGTTGTGTTGTTTAATGATTTCTATGGAACTGTAAAGGATCAGGCCCTTATAGGAATGCCGAAGCCTCTTAAAAACATAATCATATCTTGGTTCATTAACAATTCAACCATAACCACAAATGACAGGAATCCTTATTTCTGGAATTATGGTAATATGGCATTTACTAACAGCTCAATAAATTGGAAAAATCAAGGAAGATTTATCCCACAACCATGGGACACTAAATTTAACAAAACTCAAAATTATTTGTGGAAATTATTTTTAGGAACTGGCCCAATTTTTGAATTGCAAGGCAATACAACTAATATTACCAGTTTAAAAAGAAAATCAACTCAATTTCATAAAGTATGTGTATGAGATCCTATAGTTTTTATCATTGGAAAAGTAACTTTTGGTGAAATGAATGTTTTCTGCTCCAATTACTCTTTATTTACAAGTCTTAAGAATTAATATTTGCAGGAAAATCAAACTCTTTTTATAGCAAGAAGAAGAAAAGGACTATGGTTACCAGTTTGGGTGACAAGCCATTGGCAGCAGTCTCCAGAATCCCAGTTGCTGTGGCACTTCCACAACCATTATTAAAAAAAAAACCTAAAAGACTGATTGGACTTTTAATAGCAGGAATTTTGGGACTGATTGTCATCATAACTGCTGTAGCTGTCTCTGGCACAGCCCTGCATCAAGGAGTCCAGATTCAACAATATGTTAAGGACTGGTATAAAAATGCAAGTGAGATGTGGCATAACCAGTCTCACATTGATATGGAACTGAATAATCATATAAATGATCTTGAAACAGCTATTATACATTTGGGCAATCAAATCTATAATTTAAACTTGTTAAGAGCTCTTAAATGTGATTGGAATGAAAGTTCTTTTTGTATTACTCCTTTGTTTTATAATAACAGTGAGCATGATTGGGAAGAAGTAAAAAATCATTTGATTGGATATAAGCATAATATTTCTTTAGATATTTTAGAATTGCCAAAGAAAGCATTGAGCATGTCTCAAAATGAATTGAAAGAATCCCCTGGTGCAAAATTTTGTAATGAAGTGTCTGAAAATTTAAGTACTGTCAATCCATATCCCTGGTGGAAACAAAAAACAGTTCTAATATCATTTTGGATTGGAGTAGGAATTATTGTTTTATGCATTTTAGTTGTTTGAATTTTCAAGGGTAGAGTAATAACATATATTCATAGAAAAAATGAAAAATTGAATCAGATAAATGCATTTATGTTAAGAAACTTAGCCATGAAAAACTAATTTTACATTATTTGTAGTATAAAGTAGTATACTAATAACACCATGAATTTACTACTAATTACCTTCATAAAAGCATACACATAGGGAACCTGAAGAAGTATAAAATATAAATGAAATTGCCTTCTGTGTAAGAGCTCAAAAGCTTGACTGGTACCCAATGATGGGTAAGATTCTCAGAGGAGGACAACCTAAGACAGGCACAGTCACAAGAGCCTATGGAAGAAGACAAGTGTGACAAGAGGTCACCTTGTTTCATCTTATATAATGGTTCCTATGACATTCACTTAAAAAATTAATTAATAGAAAAGTAGGAAATGAAGGAGTTCAATTAAAGGCCATGACTACTGACAGAAAGCAGGCCACCTTGGTATGTATGGGAGAGGTGTCTCTAGTCTCAAGACACTAAGATATGATCTGGTAGGAGTCTGGTGGAGAAGCATTCTATGCTTCAAGGAGTGTATCTAGTATATGTCACATAATGATTAACAAGGGCTGTTACATGCAGGAATGTAAGGAGAACTGAACCCTAAAGACTTGCTGACTTTAGTAACATGTAGCCCATCACATATCTATTGCCTTTGCACATGTGCACACGTATTTTCTTTGTTCCAAAGCTAAATAAAAGCCACAGTGTTTTATGCAGTGGCACTCTCCTCCCTTTGGATGGAGGCTCCCCTGACCCCAGCTATCTCTTGTTTCTTTCTTATCTTTTTTCATCCATGGCACTGTTTTCACAGACCTAGATCCAGAACACAAACAACCTCCTCATTGCTCTTTTTAATATTTAGTGGGGGCATGTCTCATCTTCAAGTTTTTGAGGATTCTGTAAACATGACCCCTTCAATAATATCTTTTCCCAAAATATGTATTTTCTATTTTGCCTCCATTCCATCAGGACTGGGGGAACTATTGAGACAGATACTCTTCTGGGATCCATTAATAACAGATTATCATACAGTCACAACATCTGCTATGGGACCATTTGTTATAGGACCAATTTAATCCTAAATTTTCACCATATATGGGATGGGTGACTAATCTTTCACCATGAATCTCCTTTAGTAAATTTAAGTTATTCCTTCAGGACCATTTACATAAAGGTATGTACCACCAAGAATGGAAATTAGCACCTCCACTTCATAAGTGATAATCACTTTAGAAAATAATGCAGGAGCAAAAACCCTCTCCCACCATGATGAAACAGACAATATTAGCAAAGTTTTTATTGGTAATAATTCATGCCAAGGAAGGAGGCAGCATAAAATAAGAAAAAGCCAATTGGATGAATACCTACACCATTCTGTTGGTTTTTTGTTGTTATTTTTCTGGGTTCTTTCATTGGTTTGCAATCCAGAGGCTCAAATCCTCCAAATAAGCCATTCTTTCAAACAAAGATGTAAAATGCTAAGGACCACGTGCCATCAAATTTGGCTGAAAAATGGCCTGCAGTTCAAAGAACTTGCTGGCTTGTCTATCTCCAGTTGAACTAACAGTTGAGGCATATAGCTGGTAGGAATTGGACAAATTGGAGGAGCTGACTACAGGCTAATGCTGGGGCTCCAATCTCAATCACAAGTATTTAATTTACCAAACAACCTGACATATTATTAATAAAATGCTCCCAAATTTGGCCATATGGTTTAAAACTTATTTGCAACAGAGTCCTCATCACTTATCTAAGCAAAACTTGGACTGTTGGTGGCTTTTATATTTTGCTACCATTAACTGGGTCTTTAATTGTACTAATTGGGTCCTTGCTTTTTAGTCAAATTACAGCAGCATCAACTTTGCTAACTCTGCACTCAAAAACCCCTTTATTTAAGAGGTATTTGCAAGTCAGATTCTTGGCCTAATGCAGCTTTCAAATTCTACAAGTAAGTTAGAAGTCCTGACCTGCAGACCACAGGCTCTGTGTGTGCATTCTTTTGGGGTGGGGAGGCAAGCATCTCCTGAGGTTGGGCCCCTGCCCCAGCATAGGCCCATGCTACCCCTGATCCTCCTTTCTCTGGCAGTTTCTCCTTCATGACCCAACCTGTCAGTCTGCCTGGCCATGCTAAACATGTGGCCTGGGCTTCACCACCTGAAACTCTATGAACAGAAGTGTCTGGAGGTGTTGGGAGGTCACTGGTAGTTGTGGGAGAAGAGGCAGAGGCAACATGTTCTCCTTCAAGCCACCGAGACCCACATTCAGATGCTATTTCCTGCTACCACCCCAGACTGATGATAAATTTAATTTTGAACCAAACATTAATAAAATGGCACCAGTCCTTTTGCCAGGAGAATTGCCATAAATGAAGTCAATTTTGTACAAAAATGGATTGCAAAAGACACAAGTCATAATATGACTTATGGGGAATGCTGATACCCAGTAACTTCAAAATTTCCTTTGATCTTAACACTTGTAAAAGGACATTCTTATATTATTAACCACAATCTTCATTCACCACCAAAATCATATTACACAGTCCCTCCTTATTCTATATCTTCCTTTCAATAAAATATTACAACCACAGACTACACCTTTCAGTCATACTCACATTTATAAATCAGCAGTGCTAGTTATACTCATTATAATGTATTACCATTAACTCTATTCATTTACAACAAACATTTACAATAAACATTTTTAAAAATTCTACATACATTAAGCATGAGCTCTCATTCTCTACCCATATTCTATTTCCTATGGGAGTATAAAGGGGTATGGGATTTTTCTTTTTGGAGTAATGAAAATGATTGAATATTGAGGTGATGACACAACTCTGGTATGAGAGCCACTGATTGTACATTTTGAATGGATATTACAAAGCATGGGACTGTATCACACAACAAATCATTTTGTGGAAGATTTTAGGTAACTGAACAAATATGAGAACATTCTCTTATGAACTATAGCAAGTATAGAGTACTAATCCAGGGTGTCTGTAACTAGGTGGGTAGGGGGAAAATACAACTAATGTAAGATATTGGCTATAGGTAGTAGTAATGTTTTGATGATGCTCTTTCACAGTTTGTAACAATTGATTCACAACAATGCAAGGTGTTGTTGGATAGGTAATGCATGGGTACCTTGTATGATGATATGCATGTTTGTTTTGTAAATTCACAACTTTTATTATACACTTATTGTTTATGGATGTTCACTTATGAAAGATAAGGTTTGATATAAAAAAAGTTTTAAACATTTCCTTTATTCCAGATGAGTGAGTTCCATTACAGAAATTCCATTACAAAAACTGTCTTCTTGTTGAACAGGATGTCCCTTTGACTTGTATTGAGTAAATTGTCACAGTAATTGACCACAAAAAAGCAGAAAGTCCTAGGCCCAAAGCAGAAGCTGCAATTTAATTCAACAGAGTTATTTATTGTAAAGATTTCAGGATTATCAGATTTTGCTTTTATAAATCATGGCACAAAACTGCCAAAAAGGTATACCTAACAATAGCTCATTATTCCTAGCCAACAGACCTAAAGCTATCCTTTGCATTTGAGTATGTTGGCAAAAAATACCAGAATTCAGCCAACAAAATAAATGCACTCCCCTCAGGAGGTGGAGGATGAGATGGTGGTGATAGTGATGGGAACAGCCAAAAATCACTCTGTTTGAAACTTACTCAGGTTGGGACAGAGAAATTTAGAAGTTGGGTATTTCTGGGTGGGAAGTTTGTTCCATTAGTGAGGGTTACATGATATCTACTTGCCTTCCAGAATACTTTGTATTGCTTAGTTCTTTAGTAGACCAAGACCTACAGTTCTTTTCTCATTATTTGTTGGAAGAAAAGTGCCACTCCTGTCCTGAAGCCACCATAATGGCAGTGCCTTGGTGAGAAGGGCCATCATAAAAAGATGTGTTGCAACAGTGAAAAGTTCATTAAAATACCTATAATGCAATAACTATAAATCATCCACAGAGAAATGATTTACAAATTGGATTTGAATAAGACCTGGCTTAATATCCAAGAAATACAGATGACATTTCTAAAACTTAAGCAACTATGTGTTAATGTGCCTTTTGAAGAAACTTAACAGAAATGGTTATCTTCACTGGAAAGTACTAGGTGGTTATAATATGTAAGGGCTTTCATTAAATGTTCAGAAGAACTTGTGTACATGCTGGAGAGCAAATTTATCTCTGCAACCCTACAAGAGAAGGAGGAAGAAATTTGAGTTACTTCATAATTTCTCTTATTCAAGTGATGCTGGATTGCTATATTAGGACAACTACTGTATTTCAGTGTCTGATACAGGAGTGGCTCATTGCCAGCTATCAGTTCCTGGACAGATACAACCATTTAAAGAGATTATAAAAAGAGTCTCCCTTATTTTTGGTATTCTTGGATGCCACATGGCAACTGTTAGAACAATATCCACTTGTGTTTGAGTTCTCTAAAACTTCCTTATTGGTCCTGTACAACAGCACCTACATCTCACTGTGAGGCACATTGCTATTCAACTGTCCTCACCAGTGGGTGAAGAAAACCGCAGAGTTTGCTATAAGTGCAAATGTCCAATTGGGTGATGAAAATGGCTTAAAATTCGCATTGGTTTGGGACTGGTCTATTCAGCTTAAAACAAAGGATCACATCCTATTCCATAATGCATTATATATTGGGAAGAGCTTGTCATATACAGAATGACTCTGTGAAATATTTTAAATAGACATTGAAAAGCTACAGGTCCACAATTAGAGGACTACTATCTTCCTTCAAGAAAGGACCCATCAGTGACCAAGGACTACTTCCAAAGAGAAACTCCTTAATATTAAAATTGAAGCAAGAGAAGCAGATGTGCCTCAAGCATTAGGTGCCCAACTACCACATGGTATGTCCCCAGTTTGGTTTCTGGTGCCTCCTAATGAAGATGAGCAAGAGAGCAAGCTGATGCAATGAGCTGGCACAGTAAGCTGATACAAGATGACATAAAGAGATGACACAATGAAAAGACACAATGAGGAAATACAATGATAGACATAATAGACAGGGAACAGAGGTGGCTCAAGCCACCCACATGGGATTTCCCAAGTTTGGTTCCTGGTGACTCCTAAAAAAAATGAGCACACAACAAACAGACACAGAGAGCAGAGAGCAAGGGCAAAAAATGAGGGATGAGAAATAAATAAAATGTCTTTAAAAAAACTGAAGCCAGAATTGTGGGAAAATGGCATTGGAATAGGCAGGCAAGGCTCAACTCTCTCACAAAAGCAGCGGAGAAAGAGCCAAAAGCTGTCCGAGTTAACTGCTTTTGGTGTCAGCAGACCAGCACAGTACTTCACAACTCCCAGTAAGATGAGGGAGAGAGAGAAAAAGAACTCAAAACCACAAATGTGAGTTACCTAACCCTCATGGACTCTGGGAATGGCTCCATGCCCCCACCTCCAAGATATTTAACTGGCAAAAACTCCTGGTTCACTGTAGCTGACTGATAGGGGAATGAACATATTCCTCCCTGTCAGCTGGTGCAAGAAAAAAAAGAGAAGGTGGTTGGGGTCTTTTCTTCAGTGATTTTAGCCAGCAGAGCCTTCTTTCAAACTAACCTATGGCCAGGCCAAAACAGAGGAATATGGAGATTGAAAGAAACACCTCCGTTGAAAGGTGCACTGATGAGCACCATCTATAGGCAGGTATGGAAATTGCATGGACTAAACTGCTTTGTGTACTCTCTGTACCCTAACCTCTGGGAGAAAATCTGCACCACATTAATGAATCCTAGGCATAATTTTGATAGCTTAAGCTATGCAATTTTAAAGACTTTGAATAAGTAGAATCAAATTTCAGAGAAGAGCTGTGGGGAGGAAAACAATAGGCAAGAGAGAGAAACTGGCTATCAGAGTAAATTCACCAACATCTTAAGATGCTTAGATATCACACACACACAAAAAAAATTGCAAGTATATCAGGAAACAGGAAGAGGTGGCCCAGCCAATGGTACAAACCAATTATCCTGAAGATATACAGGATTTAAGAAAATTAATCAATGATAATCACACAATTCTCCTAAATCAATTCAAAGAATTGAAAGAAAAATGACTAAAGAGATAAAAGACATATAGAAGACACTGGGTGAATATAAAGAATAATTTCAAAGTCTGCAAACAAAAATAACAGGTCTTATGGAATGGAAGACATGATGGATGAGATTAAAATACATTAGAGTCACATAAGAGCATTTGAATTGCTCAAATACAGAATTAGTATCTCAAAGATAGAATATCTGAACTGGAAAGACAGGAGAACAGAAAGAGAAGAGAATGGAAAAAATGGAACAGGGTCTCAGGGAATTTAATGATAATGTGAAATGCACAATCATTCACACTATTGGCTTCCCAGAAGGAGAAGAAAATGGAAAAGGTGCAAAAAGAATATTTGAGAAAATAATGGCCAAAAACTACCCACCCCATATGAAAGACATAAATATCAATATCCAAGATGGAAAACATATTCCAAACAGAATAAATCCAAATAGACCTACCATGAGTCACACACTATTCAGAATGACAAATATGAGTGATAAAAAGAAGACTCAGAAAACAGCAAGAAAAAAGCAAAGCAGCAGATACAAGAGAACCTCAATAAGATAAACTTCTTATCAGAAATGATACAGGAGAGAAGAAAATGTTATTATGCTTTTTAAGGTGCTGAAAGAGTAAAACTGCATGCCAAGAATTCTGTATTCAGGAAAACTGCCCTTAAAAACTGAGGATGAGTTCAAAATCTTTATAGACAAACAAAAACTGATAGAATATGTTACCAAAGGACCAAAATTACAAGAGCTACAAAAGGGAGCATTGCAGCCTGAAAGGAAAAAGAAAGGCAAGAGATTTGGAGAAGAGTGTAGAAATGAACATTCTTAGGAAGGGTAATTTAAAGTGTAAAAAGACAATAATATGATATAACAGAAAACCAAAGGACAAAATGGATAAAGTAATGCTTTTACATTAATATTGAATGTTAATGTGAACTTGCCAATCAAAAGACATAGACTGATAGAATGAATAAAAATTATTAACCATATATATGTTGTCTATAAGAAACTCATCTCAGACATTAGGAAAAAGACAGATATAAAGTGAAATTTTGGAAAAAAAACTATTCCATGCAAATAGTAACCAAAAAAACTGGAGTAGTAATACTAATATTGGACAAAATAGATTTTAAATGGACAACTGTTTTAAGGGGTGAATAAGGTCATTATATATTAATAAAAAGAGCAAGTCACCAAGAAGAAAGAACAATACTAAATATTTATGCATTTAACCCAAGTATCCCAAGTTACATGAGGGACAGACTTGCAAAACTGAAGGAAGAAATAGATATCTCTACAATAATAGTTGGAGAGTTAAATACCCCACTCTCAGTATTGGATAGAACTTCTGGAAAGAACATAAATAAAGAAACAGAGCACTTGAATGATATGATAAATGAACTAGACCTAGCAGACATCTATAGAGCATTGCACCCCAAAACAGCAGCATATACTTGCTTTTCAAGCTCTCATGGTCCTTCTCCAAGATAGACCATATGTTGGTTTTTGAGACAAGTCTGAATAAATTTTAAAAGATTGAAATTAAACAAAAAACTTTGATTAAAGCAGAATGAAGATGGAAATTCATAATGGATTGAAAATGGAAAATTCATAAATATATGCAGATTAAACAACAAACTCTTAAATAACCAGTGTGTCAAGGAAGAAATTGCAAGAGAATTCAGCAAAAATCTTGAGATGAATGAAAATGAGGACACAACATGTCAAAACCTATGGGACACTGCAAAGGCTGTGCTGAGATGGAAATT
This sequence comes from Cabassous unicinctus, assembly GCA_029593785.1. NCBI lineage: Eukaryota > Metazoa > Chordata > Mammalia > Cingulata > Chlamyphoridae > Cabassous > Cabassous unicinctus. Next base: position 13,426 of record JAQZBX010022356.1, read on the forward strand.
TATAAACCTTGATGCTTACATTAAAAAAGAAGAAAGAGCTAAAAATTGAAGATTTAACTGCACACCTGGAGGAACTAGGAAAAGAACAGCAAACTAATCCCAAACCAAGCCAAAGAAAAGAAATATAAAGCTCAGAGCAAAAATAAATGGAATTGAAGAAAAAATACAGACTCAACAAAATAAAAAATTGTTTCTTTGAAAAGATCAATAAAATTGGCAAATACTTAGCTTGACTGACAAAGAAAAAGAGAGAAGTAAATAAAAAATCACAAATGAGATGGAGGACATTTCCACTAACCTTGCAGAATTAACAGTGATCACAAGAGGATTCTATGAACACCTGTAGGACAAAAAACTAGGCAATGTAGTTGAGATGTACAAATTCCTAGAAAAACATGAACCACCTTCACTGACCCTAGAAGACCTCAACAAACCAATCACAAGTGAAGAGATTGAAACAGTCATCAAAAACGTCCCAAAGATGAGAAGCCTGGTTCCAGATGGCTTCACAGTGAATTCTACCAATCGTTCAGAGATGATCTGACATCAATCTTTCCCAAGCTCTTCCAAAATATTTAAAAGTAAAGAACATTACCAAACTCATTCTATGAAGCCAACATCTCCCTAATACCAAGAACCACTCAAAATGGATCGAGGAACTAAATATAAAAATGACAACCATAAAACTCCTAGAGGATAATGTAGGAAAATATCTTCAAGATATTGTGGTAGGTGGTAGTTTCTTAGAACTTACAACCAAAACACCAGCAACAAAAGAAATAATACATAAATGAGACCTCCTCAAAATTAAACACGTTTGCATGCAAAAGTCTTTGTCAAAAGCATGAAAAGACCGCCATCTCATTGGGAGAAAATATTGGGCAATCACATATCCAATAAGATTTTAATAATCATGATATATAAAGAGATCATACAACTCAACAACAAAAAGACAAACTACCCAGTTAAAAAGTGGGCAAAGGACTTGAAAAGGCAATTGTACAAAGAAGAAATAGGAATGACAAACACATGGAAAAAGATTCAACATCACTAGCAATTAGGAAAATGCAAATCAAAACTATAATGAGATATCATTTCACACCTATTAGACTGGCCACTATTAAAAAGTCAGAAAACTGTAATTGTTGGAAAGGATTTGGAGAGATAGGAATGCTTATTCACTTTGGTGGGAACAGAGAATGGTACTGCCACTGTGGATGACTGTATGGCTGTTCCTAATGAAGTCAAATACCAACTTTCATGAGACCAGACAATACCATTACTAGGTATATACCTAGAAGAGCTGAAAGCAGTGCTGTGAATAGACATCTGCACACTGATGTTCATAGCCACATTATTCTTGATTGTCAAACATTGGAAACAATTCAGGTATCCATAAACTGGTGGATGGATAAACAAATTGTGGTATATACACAGGATGGAATATTATGGAGTGACAAAAATAAATGAAGTCATGAAGCATATGACATGAATGAACCTAGAGGATGTTATGTTGAGTGAAGAAAACCAGACACAAAAGGACAAATACTGTGTGATTGTGCTATTATGAACTAAATATATTATGTAAAATAATGGAATTAATAATTAGAATATAGGTCACCAGAAAATAGAATGATAGTAAAGAATGGAAAGATGAGGGTTAATCTGTACAGAATTGGTTAAAAGGTTGTTTGTAAATCTTTGAAAATGAATGGAAATGTTGAAAGCACATCACACTGTTCATGAGTAGCAGAGCTATTATATTGGTATGACAGTGGTTGAAAGGGAAAGCCTAACTACATTTATATTACTAGAAGGAAACCAAAAAATGTAATTTTGGACTGTATAACATAATGAAACCTCATGTAAAATATGAATATGAGTGATATTTCAAATATGACTGTTTTTTACAAAATATAAATACAAGTAAGGTAGAGAGAAGGAAATGGAATAGCATCTATGTACAGCAGGGGAAGTATAGAGGGATTGAGAAGTGATGACATTTGTTTGTTTGGTTTGGTTTTTTTAGTATTATTATTATCATTACTGGAATAATGAAAATGCTTTAAAACTGAGTGAACTGATGAAAGCACAACTATGTGATTACACTGAATGCCATTATTGTACATTTTGAATTGACTTATTCTTTATTAATATGTATCAATAAAATTGATTTGTTAAAAAAGTGAAACACATGCATAAACACACAAACATAGCTCTCTTGGGTACTCAGATTCTTAACAAGAATCATTCAAACAGTTTTTCTCAGTTGTGTAAGGGTAAAAGGATGAAACTTGCTTTGCTTAATAAAGAAGAAATGGGCAGCTGCCTCCCATTCTTCCTCCTTAGGTTATCTTCTTGTAAACATAATAAGCCCAACAGGAATACTGAACTTTGGATTTTTCACTGCAATATTTTGAGCTATCTAACTCCTGGAACTGTGAAGACATACTTCTAAAATTAATTCTGGGGTCACTTACTGAGTATCTTAATTTATCAGGGCTTCTATGACACATAACATATACTGGTAGATTTAAACAATGGGAGTTTATTGTCTCATGACCCTGAAGGCTAGAAACTCCACATCAGTGTATCCACATGACATGCTTTCTCCCAGGATCTGTAGTTTTCTAGTACTAGCTTGCCAGCAATCCTTGGGGTTCTTTGGCTTGTAGATGCATCTCTGCATTCATCACATGGAAATCTTTCTCTTTCTCTGGCTTATCTGGCTTCCACTTTTTGCTTATGAGAACTTCAGTCTTAATAGATTAAGGCCCAACCTCATGCAGTTTGACCTCTCCTTAACTAATACCATATTCAAATATTATATTTACAAATGGGTTCACAACACCAGTACCTGGTGTTAGAACTTAAACATCTCTTTTTTGGGGGACTAGATTAAATTCCCAGCACTGAATATATAGGGAACAATCACAAAGTGCAATCATTTATCTCTTAAGGAGGTAAGAGACACTTTCATTTTTCTGTCATCTGCTTTACTCCATAAATTTGTGAAATTCTTTCCAGACATAATAATCACTGGCATGCTACTTTACATGCATGTAAACCTGATCATTCTTAACCAATAATAAGTTTCCTTTTTCTCTTCAACATCGGTATGGGTTTTATGTTTTTGTAAGGAGGATTCTTTTGTTTCCCCAGTATTTTTTTATAATAATTAAAAAAAATTTTTTAAAGATACTTAGATTACATAAACGTTACACAAAAATTGTAGGGATTCCCATATACTCCACCTCCCACTCCTCCCACAACCTCCCACATAAACATCCTACATTAGTGTGGCACACCACCTGCAATAGATATACACATTTTGGGGCTTTGCCACTAAGCATGGGCCAAAGTTCACATTGTAGACCACACTCTCTCACACACAGTTCTGCATGTTATATGATGATATAAAATGTTCTATATCTGTCATTGCAATATCACTCAGGATAATTCCCAAGTCCTGAAAAAGCCCCTGTATTATAACTGCTTTTCCCTCTACCTGCCCCTGAAGCATCCGGTGGCCACTGGCTCCACATTATTGTTGTAATTACTTCCACTGCATGAATCACAATATGTCTATAACAGAATATCAGTAAGTCCACTCTAGTCCATAGCTCTTCCTTCAATCCTGAGGAGTCTGAGATGGTGATGTCCACTCCACCTCCAAGTGAGAAGGGGCTTATATCCCCTGGATAAGATAGATGGGATTATCCTGCCCTGCAGCTGCAGACTCTTTTCATTCCATGGAATGGCCATTGTCCATCATCATCTCCCACCAGGTGTCCAGGGTGAGTCCACTGAGCTGTAGAGTAGGATTTGCAGCTCCACCGAGATTCTGGGCCCAGCTGGCACATGGACAGCCCAAAGACTCTGGTCTCTGGAAATATACCCACAAACTCTGGCAACACATATGTTTGAATAGAAGGGACAGATGGGCCATGTGGAGGAAAGACATATTTGGGTCCACCTCTGTCACTCTCAGGAGCAAGGATTCCAAAGTAGGGCCCACTGACAAGGTGCAAAACTCTGGGAATATCCACCCTGATATAGGACCAGGGTGTCCCCAGAGCCCTCAGGAGCCCCTCTGTTTGGGGTATATCCACTTTGGAAGCCTATGAGGTCCTAATGAGATGAGCATAAGCGTTATCTCTGAGATTACCTCCCGACTCACTTTGAAGTCTCTTAGCCATATGAACTCATTTGTCTTAACAATTTCCCCCTTTTATCTGAGGTATTTTTTCAGTTGTATTGCCCATTGACACTTGTTAATAATCCCTCATTGCCAGGGAGACTCATCCCCTGGAGTCATGTCCACACTAGGAGGAAGTAATGCATTCATATGCTGAGTTTGGCTTAGAGAGAGGCCACATTTGAGCAACTAGGAGGCTCTCAGGAGGCAACTTTTAGGTACCCCATAAAAATAGGTTAAGTTTCAATTTTAAGAGCAAATACTTATGAGGCTAGTAATCAATAAAAAGAGCCCATCAGTGGATCATCCTCCTTTGCCAGACACTGCCCCTGCAATTGGGGAACTGTTGCTACTCCCTTGGAGAATATGACAGAGCACTCCAGAATGGGAATTCAGTATTCTCTCATTTATTGAGTGGTTCTCCACCCACTTTGACCATGTCCCATGAGCATTTGAACAATTTTATATACCTTTTTTGTATGTTCAGGTGAACATTCTCCCATGCAGCCCCCATCCCTGACACCTCCCACCAATGATCCTCTCCCACCCCAGGTGCAACACTTCTTTGATCCAAAGCTTCTTTAAAGATGAAGCCAATCCAATAGCCAAATGCAATTAATAGGAAAATGAAATAATAATGATGTTTAAATGTAAGAGATAAAATACTGAAAACTTAAAAAAAACTAAAAATTAAATAAATTTAAGGGATTAGGTTATTCAAAAAATGAGAAAAACATTTAAAAAATTAAAAAATTTTTTGACATTTTGCCTTTTATCACTGCAATACCTGGTGTCCAGTCTGTATCATGGCACCTTCCCCATCTCACTCCCCAGTGTCTCACTCTTTTTCATTTAATTTTCAAAGTTTTAGGTCACAGCAAAGTCACACACCAAATACAAGACACTCTCATATACCCATCCTCCTCTCATTTCCTTACCCCATATTAAAAGCTTTTTGTATGTGAATGGTAGCATTGTTATAACTGACAAACAGATAGTGAAATATAGCTACTAAACATTGTCAATGGTTTACAGTATGGTTTACATTTTAGATCATACACTTTTATAAATTTTGATGATACTTACCATGTCCTGTGTCTTTCACTGTAAGGTAATGAAAAACATTTCCCATGACCACTAAATACCCCTGTTTGATCTATTCTGTTCCTCTTTCCCCATCCCCCTGGGTCCCATGACAATGCCCTGGCTTGACTCATTGGATGACAAGATTCATAGTTACATGCAGCAAGAGGTCATGACACACTGGTTTGTCCTCCACTATTTGGAACTGCCCTTGCTCTTAAGAGATGTCCACCTGTCTATTTCTGCTTTCCCCTCAGTATCCTGGGTATTCCAACCTACCATTCCCAATCTACCCACCTGTCAATCCTGCACCACCCAACACAATGTATCACTACCCTCCTGTCCTATCCCTTCAATACACAACTATACTCTATCAGTTTATCATAGGTTAAGTCCATATGGGTGATGGCTCAAAACTTTCTTGTTTCTTTCTCTTTCTTGTACATCTATGTTTCAGACAATTGTTCTCAGAGACTGCTCAATTTCCTTAATTCATATCAATGAAGTCACATATTTTTTATCCTTCATTGCCTGGCTAGCTTCACTCAACATAAGGTATTCCAGATTCATCCATGTTATCCCATGTGTTAGCACTTAATTCCTTCTTACAACTGAGTAATATTCCATTGTATGTATGTACCACATTTTATTTATCCATTCATCTGTTGATGGGCACCACGGTAGATTCCAAGTTTTGGCAATAGTGAACAATGCCACTATGAATATTGGTGTGCATATATCTGTTCGTGTCTTTGCTTTCAGTTCTTCTGGGTATACACCCAGCAGTGGAATCATTGGATCATATGGAAGATCTATAGTTAGTTTTCTGAGGAACTGCAAAACTGCCCTCCACAGTAGTTGGACCATTCCACAATCCCACCAGCAGTGGATGAGGGTTCCCATTCCTCCACATCCTCTCCAACACTTATAGTTTGCTGTTTTTTAATAGCTGCCATTTTAATGGTTGTAAGATGTTATCTCAATGTAGTTTTGATTTGCATTTCTGTAATAACTAGAGATCTTGAGCATTTTTTCATGTGCTTTTTAGCCATTTGTATTTCTTCCTTGGAGAAGTGTCTTTTCAGGTCACTTGCCCATTTTTAAAATGGGTTGTTAGTCTTTTTATTTTCAAGTTGTAGGATTTTTTATATATGCAGGATAGTAGGCTCCTATAACAAATGTGGTTGCTAAATATTTTCTCCCATTGCGTCAGCTGCCTTTTTATTTTCTTGAGAATGTCCTTTGAGGTGCAAACGTTTTTAATTTTGAGGAGATCCCATTTATCAATTTTTTCCTTTGCTACTCATGCTTTGTGTGTGAAGTTCATGAAACCATTTCCTATTACAAGGTCCTGTAGATGCTTCCCTACATTATTTTCCAATGTCTTTATGGTCTGGCCTCTTATATTTAGATCTTTGATCCATCTTGAGTTGATTTTTGTATAAGGTGTGAGATGGTGTTCCCCTCTCATTCTTTTGGATATGGATATCCAGTTCTCCATGCACCACTTGTTGAAGAGGCCATTCTCTCCCAACTGAGTAGGCTTAGTGGCCTGGTCAAATGTGAGATGACTGTATATGCGAGGATTTATATCAGAGCTCTCAATTTGGTTCCATTGGTCAATATGTCTATCCTTGTGCCAATACCATGCAGTTTTGAGCACTGTAGCTTTGTAGTATGTTTTAAAGTCAGGTAGTGTGATACCTCCAACTTCATTTTTCTTTTTCAATATGTCTTTGGCAATTTGGGATCTCTTACCCTTCCAAATAAAATTTGTAGTTAGTTTTTCCAATTCCTTAAAAAATACAATGTTCATTTTTATTGGGATTGCATTAAATCTGTAGATTAGTTTGGGTATGAGCAGGTTATATTCTTACACTCATTTAAGTCTTCTTTGACTTCCTTTAACAGTGTTGTGTAGCTTTCTTTATATAAGTCCTTTACATCTTTAAATTTATTCCTATTTATTTGATTCTTTTAGTTACTATTGTAAATGGTATTTTTTTCTTGATTTCCTCCTCAGATTGCTTGTTATTGATGTAAAGAAATGCTACTGATTTTTGAGAACTGATCATACAGCCTGCAATGTTACTGAAAATCTTTATACATTTTAGAAGCTTTTTTGTAGATTTCTAAGGGTTTTCTACATATAGGATCATGTCTTCGGCAAATAATGAAATTTTTACTTCTTTTCCAATTTGGATTCCTTTTATATCTTTTTCTTGCCTCAGTGCTCGAGCAAGTACTTCTAAGATAATATTAAATAGGAGTGGTGATAGTGGGCATCCTTGTCTTGTTCCCAATCTCAGAGGGAAGGCTTTTAGGATTCACCATTGAAGATGATGTTAGGTTTGGGTTTTTCATATATACTCTTTATCATATTCAGAAAGTTTCCTTCTATTCCTATCTTTTGTAGTATTTTTATCAGGAAAGAGTGCTGTATTTTGTCAAATGCTTTTTCTGCATCCCTAGAGAAATCATGTGATTTTTTTCTTTCCACCTGTTTATGTGGTGTATTACATTGATTGATTTTCTTATATTGAATCATCCTTGCATACCCAGGATGAATCCCACTTAGTCATGGTGTATAAATCTTTTGATCTATTGTTGAATGCGATTAGCATATTTTGTTGAGGATATTAGCATCTAGGTTCATTATAGAAATTAGTCTGTAATTTTCCTTTCTTGTGGTATCTTTGTTTGGTTTTGGTATTAGGGTAATGTTGGCATCATAGAATGAGTTAGGCAATGTTCCTTCTACTTCTATTTTTTGGAAGGATTGGTGTCAGCTCTTTCTGGAATGTTTGGTAGAATTCAGCTGTGAAGCCATGTGTTCCTGGGCTCTTCTTAGTTGGGATGTTTTCGATGATTGTGTCAATCTCTTTACTTGTAATTGGACTGTTGAGTTCATCAATTTTTTCTTTCATCAATGTAGGCTGTTTGTGAGTTTCTAGGAATTTGTCCATTTCCTCTGATTTATCATTCTTGCTGGCATATAATTTTTCTAAGTATCCTCTTATGATACTCTTTATTTCTGTGGGGTCAGTAGTGATGTCGCCTTCTTCAATACTTATTTTGTGTTTTTTGCATTTGCTCTCTCTTTTTCTTTTTTAGTCTGGATAAGGGTTTGTCAATTTTATTTATCTTCTCAAAGAACTTTTGGTTTTGTTTACTTTTTTCTAGTGCTTTCTTATTTTCTATTTCATTTAGTTCTGCTCTAATCTTTGTTATATCCTTCTTTCTACTTCCTTTGGGGTAGTTTGTTGTTGTTTTTCTTATTCCTCCAGCTGTGTAGTTAGGTCTTAAATTTTAGCTCTTTCTTCTTTTTTAATATATGCATTTATGGCTATGAATTTCCCTCTCAGTACAGCTTTGGTTGCATCCCATAGGTTTTGATATGTTGTGTTGTCATTTTCATTTGATTCGAGGTAGTTACTGATTTCTTTTGGGATTTCCTCTCTCACCCACTGTTTGTCTAAGAATGTTGTTTAGCTTCCATATCTTTGTGCCTAATCTGCTTCTCTGGTCCTTAGTGATTTCCAGTTTCATTCCACTGTTGTCAGAGAAATTACTCGGTATAATTTCAATCTTTTTGAATTCATTGAGAGTTGTTTTGTTGCCTAGCAAGTGGCCAATCTTGGAGTATGATCCATGTGCACTTGAGAATGTATATACCACTGTATTTGGGTGTAGCTTTCTGTATATATCTATTAGGTCCAGGTCCTCTAATGTATTATTCAGAGTCTTTGTTTCTTTATTGATTCTCTGTCTAGGTGTTCTGTCTAATGGTGATAATGGTGTATTAAAATCCCCCACTATAAGTGTAAAGACATTTATTTCTCTACTTAGTTTTTCATTTGTTTTCCTCATGTATTTTGAGGCACCCTGATTAGATGCATAAATATTAATGACTGTTCTCTTTTCTTGGAATATTACCCCATTTACTAATATATAGTGTCCATCTTTGTCTCTTACAATAGTTTTGCATTTAAAGTCTATTTTGTCCAATATTAGGATATCTACTCCTGCCCTTTTGGTTATTGTTTGCTTGTAAAATTGTTTTCCAGTTCTTCACTTTCAGCCTCCTTGAATCCCTGGGTTGAATGTTGGTTTCTTGTAGACACCATATAGATGCATCACATTTCCTTATCCATTCTGCCAATGTGTGTCTCTTGAATGGTGAGTATAATCCATTAACATTCAGTGTTATTACTCTCAATAAATTTCTTACATCAGCCATATTTACTTTGGTTTTATGTATGTCATATGTTGTTTTTATTTCTCTTTTTTTCTTGTTAGTTGTTCTTACACTGTCCTCCAACTCTCTCTCTCCTCTTTTTTCCTTTTAACCTCTAGAGCTTCCTTTAGAATTTCTTGAAGTGCAGGTTTCTTATTGGCATATTCTCTTAATTTCTGTTTATCTGTGAATATTTTGAACTCTCCATCATTTTTGAATGCCAGATTTGCTGGATAGAGAATTCATGGCTGGAAGTTTTTTTCTTTTAGTTCCTTGCCTATGTCATACCAATATCTTCTTGTCTCCATGGTTTTAGATGAGAAATCAGCACTCAATCTTATTGTGCTTCCCTTTTATGTGATGGTTCTCTTTTCTCTTGCTGCCTTGATTATTTTCTGTTTGTCTTGAGCATTGGACATTTTGATAATTATATGTTTTGGAGTAGGCCTATTGGGATTTATACTGCTTGGGGTGCACTGTGCTTCCTGGACATGCACATCCATCTTCCTCAATAGGGTTGGGAATTTTTCAGCCATTATTTCCTTCAACACTCCTTCTGTTCCCTTTCCCTTCTCTTCTCCTTCTGGGATGCCTATAATGCATATGTTTGTGCATATTGTGTTGTCAGTTAAATCCCTAAGTCCCTGCTGGATTTTTTCTATCTTTTTATCTATCTGTTCTACTATCTGCTTGATTTCAGATGTATTGTCTTCCACATCACTAATTCTTTCTTCTGCTTGTTCAAACCTGCTGTTATGTTAATCCAGCATCTTTTTGATTTCTTGGATTGTGCCATTCATCACCATCATATCTGTTATCTTTTTATGTATGTTTATAATTTCTTCAGTATGTTCTCCTAGTGTCTTCTTAATATCCTTAATCTCTTACTTCACTTCATTAAGTTGGTCCATGATATTTTTTTGGACAGTTTTGATTAGTTGTTCAATGTTTTGAATCTTTTCCTGGTTTTTAGTTTTTTTTATTATTATTTATTTATTTATTTATTTATTTATGCCCCCCTTGCTGCTTGTGCTTGCTGTGTCCATTCACTGTGTGTCTTCTCCGTGTCTGCTTATCTTCCCCTTGCTGTGAGTTCCCACTGCATCAGCCCACCACGCCACGCGGGGTGGCCTGCCCTCACAAGGAGGCCCTGGGAAGTGAACCCAGGGCCTCACACATGGTAAACGGGGGCTCTATCCATTGAGCCACACTCACTTCCTGTTGTGAGGTCTTGCTGCTTCAGCCCACCGGGCTGCGTGGGCCAGCCTGCCCTCACAAGGAGGTCCCGGGAAACAAACCCGGGACCTCCCATATGGTAAATGGGAGCTCATCCATTGAGCCACACCCACTTCCCTGGTTTTTAGTTTGATCATTGGAATGGTCCATGTCTTCCTGTTTCTCAGTGTGGTTTGTAATTTTTTGTTGCCCTCTGGTCATCATTTTATCTTGATGGATTTATTCAGTTGATTAACTTCACTCTCTGCTGTACAGTTTTATTTAGCTTGTGTTTCTGTGTGTGTGTTAAGTTTTCTCTTTGACACTTTGTTCTTCTTGTATTTCCTTGCTTTTTTCTATGTTCCCTTGAAAGAAAAAGTTTAGGTGTAGAGGAATTGAAAGAGGTAAGAAAGGAAAAAGGATAATTGCAATATTGATAAAAGTTAGAATAGTCACTTTATCAGACTTAGTAAAATGAGTATTTAATCATGTAGGCAGTGTAGAGTAATAGGGGAAAAAGTTGAAAACTTATGATGGAATGGGAAACCAAATAGAGAAAAATATACAGCATCATATAAAAGGCCAGAATGATGAGGAGAGAGGGAAAGATTAAAGAAAGGGCTTAAAGGAAAAAGTTAATAAAAGTTAATAGAAAAAGAAAACTAAATTGACAAGATAGAAATCAACAACCATGAAGTTGAGAACTAATGAAAAAATGTGGAATGTAAGAGCCACAACAGAAAGAAGAAGGTGGAAATATGATGGAAGGAAAAGAGACAGTAGACAAAATCACTATACACAGAGAATGGAAAATCAAGGAGGAAGAAGCACAGCAAAAAGAAACAAAGTAGCAGCATCTAATTTAAATAAAGGGGTGAGTAGGGAGGAAAGAGGAAATAAAAGCAAGAAACAAACAAACAAAGAAAAACCAAACAAACACACAAGCATGCAGTCAAATAAAGCTAAGGAAGAACAACATTCCTTCTTGGGCCCTTGTGGAGCTTCTCAGCTTGCATTCATCAATCAATTACCCTGAAGCTTTCTCTTTGCAGGTTTTGAGGCAGATTTTAATGATTAAATTAAGTTAAACTTTTTTTTTTAAAGAAATAAGGGACTCAAAAGAAGACCTCTTCTGGTCCACCACCTCTGCTGAGGGCCTCTAAATAAGCTCGTGGAAACTTATCAAACACTTCCCAATGTCTGAACCCCCAGTGGAGCTGAGAACTCTGACACTCAGTGTGGAATTATAATATTGGCTGTCTCTGCCCCCTCCCAAACCAAGCCTCTGTGTCCCATGGCTGTTAGGTAAATCAGGCTTCCTCAGCAGATTCATCTCTCCCCTTAGTCCGGCACCACTTCTAGCCAGCTGGTTTGCTCCCAAAAACCTACAAGGGGTTCCAGGGAGCCAAACTAACAGAAAAAACCTCTCTCACCCTTTGCCAGGACCCCCCCCCTCAGAGAGTGCTCCCTTTCACTGGGTTGCCAGGAGGGTGGGGCTTAGCTTTCTGCATCCATGATTTCTAGCTGGGGAAAAAACTCATGGTTTTATATTGAGCATTCCACCTCTCTGTCCAGCTCCGTCCAGATCAATTTCCCCAAGGTTCTTGCTCTGCAGGATCCCAGAAGAGACCACTTGGGCAGGAACCTCTCCCCAGTCAGCCATTCTCCATGAAAGAAATGGTGGGTGCCCACCTAAACTGATGCCATCTTCCACCTCTCTCTCCCCAATATTTGATAAGAAGATATGAGTGCAGTGTCTTCAAATCAAATGTCACACATGAGTGACTTATGGAATCAGAATATCAGATTCAGTGAACTTTATTTCAAATCATTCTAAAGTAAATGAAATCAATTTACTTTATAGTGTTTACTTTTCTTTTATTATAGTAATAAATCATTTTTATTTATTTTAAAAAAACAAAAACTGAAGCCAGGCCCTCTTCAGCACATGGACAGCCAGGATGGCAGTTTGGAGCAGTATTCTAGGGAATGGTGTTCCAAGCCAGCCTACCTGCATGGTGTTCTTCTGCCATCAGTCTCTGGAGCACATGTAAACCTGGAAATGTTACTTCTGCTGGTTTCCAAAGGTGCAGATCAAAATTGGCAGCTTCATCACTGCTTTCCACAGTCTCTCCCTCCTGAAAGACTAAGTTGATCTGCTCAACAGGATACTCTATCTGCACAGGAGGGGCCTTTTGCAAGCCTGCTGTGCCAAACTGGAGCAGAGCAGGATGTGCTTCCAAGTCAATAGCCCTCAAGAAACCTCTGAGACATCAGAGTGCCTCTTATCTTCTTTTCTGTTTTCTCCTGCAGGGAATCTATTCAAATGAAGCATTCTAAGAATGCAGTTAGCAAGTTGTTAAGTGGAGCCAAAATATGGTTATCTACTGAGACACTAGTAAGTGAGGACTTAATGTAGTATGTCCTGAACATTTGGAGAGAAGCTGAAATATTTTTCCTCTTAATTGAAATTGCTAACAGGAACTTGAAGCTCTAATAATTTTATGTTAGAATAATAGTTGAAATTTGCACTATTTAAAAACTTGTTGAGTGATACTTCCTTCACATTTTGTTTAAATGTGAAGGAAAAATGCATAAATTTTGGATTTTGTGTCTTTCTATCCTTATAGTCCTTGTTCATTTTTAGGTGATTTGGAGGCAGATATCCTCCTATTATAACTTTGGTGGAGATAATCAGATTTTGTTGCTGCATTTATTTTGTCTGCCTCCATTTTTCCTACCACCTATTAAGAGTTACCTTATCCTTGCTCAGATCAGCAACCCAGAGAAGCAGACAGCAGGAAAATGAACAAGTTAATGTTTAATATTTTTCCAGATACAATTGCTAACCCTACCAATGTCTAGTAGATTTTCTTGTTTTTCTGGTTACATTCTGTTCTCTCTAATGGAATTCAACTGATGCAGGTTCACTGTTCCAAAGCCATACTTCATTATTTTAAATCACCTTGCCTGGGATTTAGATCACTGTTTAAAATCATGAATTTTCTTTTACTTCATAGGACTGATTTTAAAATTATGTGCAGTGTTAGCTTTAAATCACTTGCTGTAGATAATAACATTAAACTTATAAGTACTGTTGATGTTGATATTATGGTAAGAATAAGTGATAATAATAAAAAGTTTTCAAAAATAGGATTTTAAAATCCCATTGCATATCAGATATAGGCTTTGCACAGGAGGCTCCATACTGTTGATCCCCAAAGCCATATTTCTCTCCTTCTGAAAGTCATTGAAGACACAGAGGGCCTGTAGGTGTGATTCTTAGAGACTCCTGGGAGCTACCTTCTGGTGAGAGCACTGGCTGCACTGGTAACACCCTCCCTTCAAATGCAAGACTTGCTGGGAGGCATTTGGGCTGGCCTGGAAATATGTCAATATTTGCACTCTGGTAAACTACCGGTGGCACTTTGCCTTGGAAATAATGGAGGCCACAGGAAAGATCACCTGCATAGTATTCCCTCTTCTCTCAGACAAGATTATTAACACTGAGGAATCAGAATAGAGAACAGGAGAAATAAAAATGCACTTCTCAGAACACTGCCAAATTTCTATAAAGATGCGAAAAGCACCCAACTCTATTCCCTACTTTTAGCAGAAATATTAAGAGAAGAATGAGAAGCAGACAAGAATCATCTTAGTCTGAAACACCTTGTTTTCAAACAGTTTTGGGATCCTAGCAAAAGCTGTGAGGGGCAAAGCCTAAACTTATTACAGCAATGACATTTAGCTCAATTCTCTCCCCACCCCACTCCCTATTTCAAAGATAGATGCTTCCAAATTTGGTTTTATTTAGAGTTTCTGAAATTGCCATCTTAATTAGATTTAAATATTTTTTTAAAAATTTTATAAAAAATTATCCATTTAGCTTATTTCATTTTCTAAACAAGTTTTTTCCCCAAAATACCATGTTTTACCTTTATATGTAAAGAAAAAATATTTCTATTTGAATTATTTGCCTTTTAATAATTGTATGATGATGTCTCTGGATTTAAAGAGACAGACATTTTTATAAAAATAACTTAGGAAATTCATCTTCTTGATAAGCCCAATGCATCTGCCAACTTGTTGCTTAGAAAAAAAGAATCATTTTCAATTATATACTAATAGAATTACTTTCATTAAATATTTTATAGTCCTTGACTGGAAATTAGCCCCAATCCCCTTAAAGTATAACAGCATATCCTGTCATTTAAAGTGTAATATTTCTCCCTATTTCATTTTAGCTGCTTTTTAAAATTTACAAATTGTTCTAAATTCATTATTTCTTTGCTTGAGCATTTGTTTATACTTTTCTTCTTTCACACATTCATTTCAACTCCATTAGTAATTATTTTATTAATAAACAATTTTCTAAAATTAGGTAGTATTAATACTGTTAAAAATAGATTTGCCATTTTGTATAATAATCAAATGATGTAAAATATATTTTTTTGCTTTATTTTTGCTAGTCAATTGCTATATCATATTATTGGTCCAAAACTTATCATGCATGATAAGAAAAACAATTATAGCAACCTTAAGTCCTGCCCATCATAAAGCTACTTGGCAACTCTGTTAGCAAAAAGGACATTGTGGCAAAGAAGTCATGAGTGGTTGTGTATAATGTGCAAAAGACAGCTCAGCACTCCATGAATGAAGCCTGTGAGAATGGAATGCCCCCAGATATCTGAAGGTTTTGTACTGTATACTTTGAACTTAAATATATACAAATGTCTTACCATTATTCTCTGTTGAAAATCAAATTCAAAACCAAAAATGTCTAACTTTTTTTATGGAAAAGATATTAATTTGTACTAACAGAGAATGAAAACTATTCAACATGTTCATCAACAAAATGTGCTTGCTGTAGCCATAACGTCAAATAGTTAAAACTTGATTTTGATGTGGGAACATGGCCAACAGAGTAGGCAGGTAAAGCTCAACTCTCAGTCTCAACTTCACATGGAAGTAGGTGCCCAAATGTCCTGGGAAAGGTGAGCACCTGAGGAGGTAGGTGTGCTTCCCTGTGACATTCAGCTTAGGAACTACTTACTTGTAGAGATTAGGCCTTGCTTGGTTATTCCACAGGAAGCTTCTGAACTCAGATGGAAGGATGTAAGGCAGTTTAGCCCTGGTCCCTGGAGGTGGTTATAACAATGATCTGTTAGTTATCTGTGAATGATTTCTTGTAGATGATTTCAGGCTTGGTTCATCACATAAGATGCAATCCCTAGCCATTGCTCCTAAACTCACTAGCAGATTTTACTCACTTCTTTCAAATGCAAACATTCTGAAAGCTAGAAGCTTCAGTGTAGATGAAGCATTTGATATAACCACAGGCTTCTCTCCACTCAAAGCCTTCTTTCAACTACCCCACCCCACAGGTGGCATGTTAAAAATTGCAGTGTGACTGGGAAACTCCCCAGTCTGGGACATTCCCATTCCTCATTTTTCCTAGCCCCATTTGAGAATCACTGGCATGGAGGAAGACATTTAGCTTCTAGCCAGATGAAAGTTCTAGATCTCTGTGGACATCTCCTGAAAGGACAGGGCAGAGGGTTAATGGGCAGGAAGGAGGGAGGGCTCTGACAGGGCAGGGCCTCCAATGAGGGAGGCAAGCAGCTGGATGGCAGGAGGGTCTCATGGAATGGTGGACCAGTGCTATATCGCAGATATCTGATCATGATGTCCCTGGTGCCACAGTTGGAGACTGGCCCCGGGAGCTAGAGCTGGGATAAAATATGGACAGAGGGGTGTGGGTGCAGGGAGGATGCTTCCCAGTCCCTGGTCCTCCTTTCTGACTCCACACCACATGTTCCCCAGCTGGGACCCAACCCCTCTCTGCATCTGGGGCCAAGACACAAGTATCTGCTCTCCTCCTCCACTCACCCTCCCTGACCTTGGGGCAGTTAAAGAAAAAGCAGAGGAACACCAGGCAAAGTCCCTTTGGGGTCAGAAAGGAAATACCACAATTCACTTCCTCAGGGACCACAGGAAGCACTTTAGCAGAAAGAGCAACTCTAGGGAATTTAAATGGAGGATTTTGGAGTTGACCCAGAAATTTCTGCAGGAAATTTCCAGAGGCCACAGGTGGTAAGGAGCCCCTGAAGGGGAAGCAGGGCCAGGGATTCCAAGGCAGCTTGGGGCCTTATAAGTGTCCATGCCTAGCCTACAAATTGAGAGCCTATGTTGGGACAGTTTCCTGGGGTATGCTAAGCTGGTTAATAGTAAATGCCTTAAAATACTTACTGAGATAATTTTAAGACAATAGGATATGTAATTATTTGAGCTTGGCTGTGCCCCAAAGATCTCAAAATAAGTTCATTTCTTCATAGGTATATTCTCAAGAGACTTTTCTGTAAAAGGACAGCTAAGCAAGCCAGCTTTGAGAGTTTTAAAGCTACTATGTCTGTAACGACTCATCAGTATTACCAACAAAAATGCCAAACTGCTCCCACAAATGCATTTTTTCCTGTCCTTATGTGGGATGATGGCTTCCCATTGTGGAGGGATTCTTTCCAGGGGAAGCCTCCACCATGGGATGCATCCCCAAGGCCTGTGGCACAAGATGGCACACCACCTGGCAGGCCTTTCATTTCTTGGTAGGTAGATGTTTGTTTATTAAGAGACATTTGTAGGCCAAGTAATGCCATTTATAATGGCTTCCCAATTATTTTAAATCCAACTGATTTCTCTAAAGTAAACTTTCTTTGGGACTCCTAAATGAGGATAAAATCCCACCTGAGTCTCTTGACACTCTCTGCCCTGGCCTCCAGGCCACACCCTTACCTCCTACCTCAGACTGTTGCCTAAATACAGCTGGCTATAGTTCCTGGAACCACTGAGGGCCAAATTAACTGTGGATATATTTACTTATATGTGGCGGCCATCAATGGAGGTGCTTAGCTCTCGACAAGACCAGATGCGAGACAAGGTCTGAGGAGGACTGGGCACTTCAGAACTTGGGGCCTCTTTCACCCTGGTTATAATCTTAATCATAATAGCGATATCTTTCCTTTTTAAATTGTTTACCTGCAAAAACATGCTCCTGGCTTATGCTGTGATTGGTACTGCTGGGTGCAAGGCAAAGCACTGCAAAGGAGGGCCAAAACGGTATGGGGCTACTGTTGGACTCCTTGAGAAATATGCCTCATCGGGCGCTGGACTGGTTAGTCAATAACGGGCAACTGGACATTCCTTCCTTTTCCTTTTACGCGGCATAGCCGCTGAATCAACCTAAGACAGGGGCCTGGCCAATTGCTGTCATGGTTTCCAATGACGGGTAAGATTCAGCAGCCGTTTAGCACGGTCCTGACCTAAAACAGGCACAGTCCCCCCAAAGCCAATCGAGGCCTCTATTTCCCCAGCAGGTAATTACCAAAAAGAACAGCTAGCCCTCTTCACGGAATGAAAACAATGGTCTAGTTTATCGCAAATTATGATTATGATTTAACTGCTAACGC
>JAQZBX010022357.1:0-31623 GCA_029593785.1 Cabassous unicinctus
AGTCTGGAGTTCCTCAAAAGTTTAAACATGGACTTACCATATGATCCAGCATCTGTACTTTAAGGCATATACCCAAGGGAAGTAAAAATACATGTTCACACAAAAACTTGTACACAAATGTTCATAGCAACATTATTCATAGTAGGAAAAGAGTGGAAACAACCCAAATTTCCATCACTTGATGAAAGGATAAACAAAATTGAGCATGTACATGCAATGGAATATTATGCAATCATATAAAGGAGGGAAATACTGTTACATGTTACATGGATGAGCCTTGAAAACATTATGCTAAGTCAAAGAAGCTAGTCACAAAAGGCCACATATTGTATGATTCCTTTTATATGAAATGTCCAAAATAGGTAAATCCATTGAGACAGAAACTATATCAGTGGTTGCCAGAGGCCAAATGGTAGGGAATGGGGAGATACTCCTAATGGGCATGGGATTTCTTTTGGGGGTGATGAAAATGTTCTGGAATTAGATAGTGGTGATAGTTGCACAATTTTGTGAATACACTGATAATCACTAAATTGTACACTTTGAAGTGGTGACTTTTGTGATATATGAATTATATCTCAGTTTAAAAGGTATAAAGACCAGGAAGAGGAGAAGGAGCTAAGTGAGCAGGACAATGACTTCCAATAATGCCGAAAAGTGACTGGAAGGCAAGCCGACCACCCTGCCAATAAAGGTTAGGTTCATTTAAATTCTCAATTCCACACATCCTTTCAGCCCGTCACCTGAGAGCAGGGGGCATCTTAAGCTGTCCTCAGCAGCCTAACATACTTAACACTGAGCTTTGGAAAAATGGATGCTATACATTTGGGTAGATACCACATGTGCCCAAGACCAGGTGACTCATGCCACACAGATCTTTAAAAATTGTGATTTAAATCAGGAAAGGGTTTTAACAGATTGTCATCATTATCATCATAGCTATCACCATAATAACTACTTTTGATATAGCACAAAACAAGTTTTTCTTCTGCTGGGGTGACCTTTTTCACTTCTGAACTTCTATAACTTTGAATTTTATCTCTCTTTCGTGGCCTTTATTGCATTCTTCCTTTTATTATGTCATTTTCATGACTAGATTATCTCAATGATGCATTATAAATCCCTCATGGCAGAGTCATCTCTGTATTCCAGGTGCTGAGATCAGAGCAGTTATTTGCTGGTGAATGAATCCATGAGCCACTCCTGATCCCTTTTGGAACTGGACAGAGTACACATATAAAGAATTTTTCAAAACAATCTAACAGTGTGGCTGATCTCAGAGGCAGGGGGATTTTGCAGCCTAAGCCCACTCTGTCCTTCCCCAAATTGGCAAAGTTTCCCTAGTGGCACAGTTCATCTTAGTTCTGCCTTAGCTGCTATCACAAATATCACAGAATGGGTTGGCTTAAACAACAGGAATTTACTGGCTCACGGTTTCAGAGGCTAGAAGGTTTCCTTCCTTCCAGGGTCAATAGCGTTCTGACTGGCCAACAATCCTTGGGTTCCTTGACTTTCCCGTAACATGGTGATGCCTTCTCCTTTCCTTCTGGGCTCCCTCTGACTTCTAGCCTCCAGCTCCTCCCAGTGGCTTTCTCCTTCTATGCCTGAATTTCTTTTCCTTATAAAGGACTCCAGGATTCTGGATTAAGGCCTAGCCATATTCAGCTGGGCCACTCCTTAACTAAAATAACTTCTTCAAGAGATCTTATTTACAATAGGTTGATATAGGAATGAGGATTCATACGAAAAACATGTCTAAATTGGAGTACACAATTCACTCTGCCACAGCCCCCAACCCTGTCCTGTGTTGGAGCTGCTTCTACTTGTGTTTTTGAAAAGCCAGAGCATGATGTAAAACTGGAACCTGTTTCCCAGTGCAACACTAGGTAGATTTGGGGCTTGAATTTGAACTATCTAGAAGCAGTTGCCTTCCCCTATAGATGTTTATTGAAATACAGATGTTTCCAGATCAGAATGCAGTTGAGTAATTTCTTTCTGGATCTCCTGTGGCCTCCTCAAGAGCACCCCTTCTGAGGCCACTGTAACCCCCAGTGCCAGAACTGGCCGTGATCTAGCAGAGCAGGCCTATTGAAGGGAGTTCTGTGGAGAGAGAGTTGTTTCAAGGGAACTCAAAGCTTTTTTCCAGAGTTTAAAGAGCCTGAGAGATCTGTGAAGATTTTTACTACTGCAGCCTTCATAGACTTTGGCAGTATTTGCTTTCTCATCTCAGAGAAGATGGATAATATTTTCAGAAACTTTGTTTCAATAAAGACATTTTATTTGGATTTCATTTTATTTTTGGAGAGAAGAACTCAGAATTCTCTGAAATAATTAAAATACATCCAACACAATTTTAGATCTCTTTAGAGCTCTGTCGCTTTATTAGGTTAGGAAAAGAAGAGTGTCTTACAGAATTTAGTTTGCTCATAATTTATCACATTGGAGATTGTTCTTTATTTACAATATTATTCGCAATAATATTTAATTAAAGCAATATTTAATTACACACAAAAATTGCAATAATATTTTAAACTTGTTTGCAATGTGTTTTTACAGGCTGCCCTCATCTGATAACTCTAAAGCTCATTTTATAGATGAAGAAATTGTGGCATAGAGAGGTGCAGTGACCTCCTAAGCTCACAAAAGTTATAGCAGAATTGGGATGCTAAAGTCAATAGTTGAATAGGCTCCGGATTTTAAAATCTTGAATCTGCATCTCACTTTATCCCATTTATACTTAGACATATAAAGACTCCAGGGGAAGGGACACATAAGCATTTTTAATCTGGACAGGAAAACAATGAGCTTCAAGCTGTGAAGGAGATATGTATTGTGGGTTTGTTCTCTCCTTTTTTGGTCCAGAATCACATCTTTGTACTTATTGCAATGTGGATGCTGCCCTCGCCCCTGCTGAAGTCACAGATAGTAGGAACTTCAACTCTCGAGCTGGGATTCAGACAAACACTCTCCCAAGGCAAAGGTTCGCTGCTCTACATGCTGGCATAAAATGGAAGCACTATAACATTCCCATATGCAAACAACTTGCCAGAACAGTGTAGGGTTTCAAAAGCCATGTACTGAATGGAGACAAGAGCTCAGTACAAGCTGTGGGAGCAGGGTGAATTTATGAAGCAGAAAGTATGGGCTGAGGAAGAGATCAGCCTAGTGACAGTTTACTGGCCTTGCTGTTCTCTTAAGAGGCACTAATGGTAGTGGACTGGTGCAATGGAAGTAAACCCAGCTTCATTTAAAGCAGTAGCATGAAATTGGTTGCAATAAAATTATGCATTAAGTGTGCATTATGTTTAATAAGACTGGATTGCACTTCCCATGTTTACTCTGTGACTATTGAGGCTGATCCAATTTTCTAAAGTTCTCCAATTGGTTCACGATCGAGTTTCCGGCCAGAAGGTCAAATTTCCCTTGCTGTTATTATATGTCTCTATTACTTTACTATGGCATTTGCACTTTATATTCATTACTTTTTTTTTTCTATCTCCTGAACCTTCCCCGTTCCAAAATGTTCCCTGTAGATGGCCCGTTTGACACAAATTAGAACAACCTTGATAGCTGTCAACTGGAGACTATCTGAGAACAAAAGGACATTATTGCAAACCAGCAATGGAGGTAATTTCATGCGCTTTCTCTGAAGGCTTCTTTAATGGCCTTTGAGAAATAACACAATTCAGATCTGCAACCAGGAGTGTAGATGTTGGACAGCTTGGGAAATATGTGACTTGGTCTTTAGATTCTACTGTCATGGGGTTAGCAATATTATCACTAGAAAGCAGAGATCTCTATTTTCATTTCATCCATTCATGTATTATTAATTCATGTAATTAACAAGCACTCACTAGGAACCAACTATTTGCCAGATACTGTGAATGTAATAAGGATACCCCAATGAATAAGACATGTTTCCTTATATGTGTATGTGTGTGTGTGTGTGGGGGGGGGGGGTGATATATGGCAACTTTCCATATTTTTAGGGCAAGTTTTCAGTAATGTAAAATTATCCTAAAAATAAAGTGCACTGTTAAAAAATGAGACACTTCCCTGCTCTTGATTTTATAGTCTAACAAGGATGGAGTATAAGGATATTGATACATAAAAATATAATTTTGATATACTGAGATAAGTAAAATATTAGCAGCAAGAACACAATTCTGTAGTGGCACTAAAGAAGGATAACTAGTTTTTCCTGGTGGAGAATACACGGCATTTACAGAAAAAGGTGAAACATCTTTCTTGAAGCAAAGAGGGAAGAAAGGGCATTCCAGGCAGAAAAGATGGCATATGCAAGGCATGGAGGTGTGAAAGATGAGGATATATTTGGGAGAGCACAAGCAGATTTCTTGGGGCTATATAGGGTACAGGGGCTGGGGTAGAAATGAAACATCAGGAAATGAGACCAGAGTGTGAGGAAGGCTCAAATACCATGCCAATAGGAATTTAGATGTTCTCTCACAGTCGTGGAGGCATCAATGGAATATTCTTCTAAACTGAGAAATTTGATCTTTTATTTCTCCATAATGGTACAAATGAGGTCAACAATTAATAGGGCCCTTTAAAAACATCTGTCTGAAAGAATACATTGAGGGAAATGTGAAAGAACACATTAATATATACACATATAACTGCATCCATCACTGCATATCTATATCTAAAATCACTACATTCTCTACTTTCTAACATGGATTTGGCAATACTCTCCTGTGACCTTTTATGGTAGTTACGGAGTTCAGCCATGATAAATTAATCCATAAGTATCATTCTTTACTTCCCACAGTAGCCAACTCTAAAATAAAGCAAAATATATGAAGAAACTGATTTTGGGCATTAGACAACAAAGAACTCAGTGCTCTAATCTTGGGAGCAGGGAAACATGCAAAGTGAGCCCCACATTTATCTTGGATTTCTGCATGGTAGTATTTTTCAAATGGCTGCACACATAAATGAAGCACAAACAGAAAGCAGCAGTCTCACTAGGCAGAAAAAAGAGGATAGAATAGAATTCAAGACTGCTGAGGCAGCTAGAATTTTCAAGGCAAGGTAACAGAAAGAAGGAACTGTTCAGAGAAGGAGCTCCAAAAATTTGTATATAGTCCTTTTGAGTCGTTGGCCAAATACTTATCTGCGTATGAGTAGGATAAGAGTCCAAGAGAACTGGGCAGAGAACAGCTACATGGGTTACAGTGGTCACCAGTGCTGAGTGATGTTGGATTTCCAACAATCCTGGGTGGATTGTCCTTAGTGAACATCTCTGCCAAGCACATAAGTCTTCAAAAAAGACATATATTGGTATAAAGCTATTAACCTAGCCACAGAGTAAAAACTACATTACTATTGAAACTATCTAAACTAAACTAAAATCAAGCCTTAACAAGATCAAACTGACCTGCCAGAAAATTGACTCCTGTTAGAAACACACACACAGACACACACACACACACACACACACACACACACACAAGCTGAGAGGGATTTTAAAGGAACAAAACAAAATCCAGGCTCTCAACAATGTTGTGACCACAAAATCCAAATAATCAAAACTTCTAGACATGCATAGATCTAGCAAATGTGAAGCATAAATGGGGGTTATGTAGGGGGTGGTGGGTGGGGTGGTAAACAAAAAATGAAAAGGTATGACACATATATTGGATTTAAAAGACAAGAGTTTAAAAATAGCTATTAGAAACATGTTCAAAGCTTTAAATTAAAAAGTGAACATACTGAATAAATAGATGGGGATTCTCAGCCAAGCAAAATAAACTATTATATATTTAAAAAGAGCTAAATGAAAACTCTAGAACTGAAGAATTAAATATCTGCAATAACATTTTTGAAAAATTCACAGATGATCTTAAGAATGTATTGAACACAGCAGAAGGAAAAGTCAGTGAACTTGAAAAAAGATCAATAGACAATACCCAAACTGAAGCTCTGAAAGAAAAAAAATGTAGCAAAACTGAACAGACTTGTGGAAAACTATCAAGTGGTCTATTGTAAGTATAATTGGAGTCCTGGAAGGAGATAATAGAGAGATTGGGGAAGAAAAGTAAATTGAGAAAAAATGGCCAAAAAAGTTTAAAGCAGATGAAATATATAAATTGACAGACTCAAGAGACTTAATTAACACTTGGCAAGATAAACACAAAGAAAAACACCTACACACAATATCATCAAATTTCTGAAAATTCAAAGATAAAGAAAAATCTTAAAAATAATTAGAATAAAAGAGCACTGTACTGAAAAAGAGTAACAATGATAAGATTCACTGTTGACTTTACATAAAAAATAATACAAGCCACAAGGCTAAGGAAAGATATCTTTAAACTGCTAAAAGGAAAAAACCTTACAATCCATAATTATATATGAAATGAAAATATTCTTCATAATGAAGGCAAAGAATGTGGTTCAAAATGGCAGAGTGACATGCTTTGGGGCTCTGTTCACCCACAGAAGCTTTGAACAACTAGTAAGAATGGGCAGAAACATCTTTCTCAAAACTCCAGAAAATAGTTAAAGGACTGTAGTAATAGGGCAAGTGCCAAATAAAGAAAAAGGCTATTTAGTAGTGGTAACATTTTGTGATGCACTGGCTGGTCCTTCCACCACCCCTCACCAGCTTGGGAATAGCTGGACCATGCTCCCAGTGCAGATCCCTGGTCCTGGTTCTGGAAGGAGCAGAGTAACCTTGTGCACATACTGGGAGCATGGATGTCTGGCTGAATCTATCTCGTGGTGGTCTGAGGGACTTGCCATCCCAGAACTTGTCCTGCATGTAGAAGACAGTGCACAGAACTCTCCTACAGATTTCTGTGGGAGAGCAATCAAGTTGTGCAGTCCAGAACAAGGGATTGCTGGCTATAGGACATACAGTGCAGTGCCCAGGAGAGTGAGGGAACTGTTTCCTAGGGAAGAAGGGGACCTTCAGAACCATATAAGTGGGAGAATTCCTAGGGCCACATGCACATGCTTAAGACAAGGTGCATATGCAGAAAAGATCAGGGAAGTCCCTATGCTTGGTCTCGATCTATGCTTTCAACTCACTGTATGGCTAAGGCCAGAAAGGCACTTGCATGGGTCAATCCACCACAAAAACTAAGACTAAGACAGGTGTTTTCTTTTTTCTTTTTTTCTTTTTTTTTTCCCTGGCAATGAAGGAAAACTCTGTCATAATACCAGCTGGATATTAGCCTAAGAAATGAGTACCTCAGAGTCTAAATTCTAGCAATAACACATTAAAAAATCAACATGTCCAGGCTTCAACAAAAGGTTACAAAACATACAAAGGAAAAATAAGCGATGGCCCAGACCAAGAAAATTAAAGTATCAGAAACCACCAATGAGGAGCACCAGACCTGGAACATACCAAAGACTTTTTAAGAAAGTATTCTTAAAGATATTCAAAGAGCTAAAGGAAAAATGCACAATGAATTTAAGGAAATCAGGAAAATGATAGGTAAACACAAAGAGAATATCAATAGAGAGATGGAAATTATGAAAAGGAAACTAACAGAGCTGAAGACTACAGTGACAGAAATTAAAAACTTCCCAAGTGTAATGAAAAAAATGAATATGCACACTCAAGACACTCAACTCCAAAGAAGATAAAGCCAAATAGACTCACATCACAGCATATTATGATCAGACTGTCAAATGCCAAAGATAAAGAGAGAATTCTCAAAACTACAAGAGAGAAGCAATGTGTCACGTACAAGAGAACCTCCAGAGTAAGTGCTGATTCCTTGTCAGAAGCCATGGAGGCACAAAGTCAGTAGGATGACATATTTACAGTGCTGTTGGTAAAAAATTCCCAACCAAGAATTTTATATTTGCCAAGGCTGTCTTTCAAAAATAAGGAAGTGATAAAGACATTCCCAGGTAAACAAAAGCTGAGGGAGTTCATCACCACTAGACTGGCCCTATAAGAGATGCTAAAAGGAGTTCTGAAGATTGAAAGGAAAGGACACTAGACAATAGATTGAAGCTACATGAAGAAATAAACATTTCCAATGAGAGTATCAACATGAGTAAATATAAATGCCCATACTATTGTATTTTTGATTTGTAACTCCACTTTTTGCTTCCTACTGGATCTAAAAGGCAAATGCATAAAATGGAATGATAAATCAGGGGTTTTGGACTTATATAAATATGTAATTTGTGACAAGAACTACATAAAGGTAGGATGGAGGGGTATAGGAATATAGACTGTGTATACTGTTGAAGTGTTAAGTGGGTATCAAAACAAAAAAATATTGTCATAGATTTAGGTGGTTAAATTAAAGCCCTATGGTAACTACAAAGAAAATATTGGATAATATGCAAGCTCATAGAGATAGAAATTAGAGTGCAGGTTTCTAGAAGTGGGCAGCTGGGGATATGAAGAGTAAAGCATAATGGATGGAGGGTTTCCATTTGGGGAGATAATAAAGTTTTAGTAATATAAGGTGGTAAGGGTACAGCAATATTGTGAATACAATTAATCCCATTGAATGGTATGCTTGGGAGTGGTTGAGATGGGAAAGTTTATGTTGTATATATGTTCCTACAATTAAAAAAGAAAGAAAGAAGGAACAATTAAAGAGACAATTAAATATGATACGTTATCCTGGATGGGATCTAGCAGACAAGGAGAAAAAACTCAAAAGTACATTATTGGGACATATGAAAAACTGAAATACAGACTACAAGCTTTATAGCAATGTTAAATTTCTTGAACTTGATAATAGTACTTAAGGTGGTTACATAAATGAAAATCCATATTCTTAGGAAATGTGCACGGTAGTATTAAAGGGATCAAGGAGCATGATGCATACATCTATACTCAAGTGTTCAGAAATGGATGGATGGATGGACAGATAGATAGATAGATAAATAGAATGATTTGGCAAATGTGGCAAAATGTTGAAATTGGTAGAACTGGGTGTTGGGGGAATAGGGATATTTTGGAGTTCTCTGTATAGGGTATGTATTACTTTTTAAATTGTCCTTAAGTTTGAAAGGATTCACAAAAAAAAACATTAAAAATTGAGGCAAGATAAATATATATTCTGATAAGTGACAGCTAGGACAATACAGCAAATATAGATATGCATGATAAGAAATGTAAAGAAAGTTCTTCAAGGTGAAGGAATTACACCGGATTGAAACTGAGACTTACAAGAAGTAATGGAGAGCATTGAAAATGGTAAATATCTTGCTAAATTTTTTAAAAGGCTGTCTTTTTTCTTCTAATTACTCTAAGCTGGTTAATGCAAAATTATAGCATATTGAGAGATTTGTAACATATGTAGATGTGAAATATATGACAATAACAGCAAAAAGAATTAGTTGGGTAAATTGAATTATTCTATTACAAGGTTCTTATGTGATCTATGAAATATTGCAACAAAAATATTAAAATGAGTATAAATAAAAAGCCAATAGATATATTTCAATGGAATTCTAAGCAAAAGTATTTAGTTTAACCAATAAAGATAAGAATGGAAAAGTTTAAAAAGTAACAAAAAACAAATAAGATCAAGATGGCAGACTTAACCTCACCCTGTCCATAATTACATTTAAGTATACATGCTCTAAATACCTACAATTAAAAGACAGAGACTATCAGACTGGATAAAAAAAGCTTGACCCAACCATGTGCAGTTTACAAGCTGTAGACTTTAAATATAAAAATATGGATAATGTAAAGCAAGCAAATGAAAAAGAACAAACAACAACAACATTCATCATAAGAATGATGGAGTGACTGTATTAATAGTACAGAAAGTAGAGTTTGAGACAAGGAGTATTATCAAAGGTAAAGAGAACCCTTGTATTGATTTTTAAAAGTCAATTCTTCAAGAAGACATAACAATCCTAAGTGATTATGCATATAATAACAGAGCTGTGTGAATCAAAAACTAATTGGAAAATAAATAAATACAAAATATAATAGTGGATTTTAATACCTCTCTCTCAATAGATGATTGAACAAGTAGACAAAATAATTAATAAGAATATATGTACACTATCAACCAACTTAAATCTAATTGACCTTTACACAAGCAGCAACTGCAGAATACACATTCTTTACAAGTGCAAATGGGACATTCAACAAGATGCCCTAAATCCTGCTGCATAAAATAAGTCTCAATGTATTTAAAGGATAGAAATCAAATGCAATATGTTCTCTAAACATAACATAAATTGGAAATCAATAACAGAAGATATCTGGAAAACCTCCAAATAGTTGGGAATTAAGCAATAAACTTCATAAATAAACCATGAGTCAAAGAAGTCACAAGGTAAATTAGAAAGTATATTGAATTGAATGACATTGAAAACAGCATATCAAAATTTGTAGACGGCAGATAAAGCATTGGTTAGAGGGAAATTTACAGTTTTAAAAGCCTATGTAGAAAATAAGAATCATTTATAATCAAAGATCTAAACTTTCACCTTAAAAAACTCAAAGACAAAAACTAAATCCAGAAAGAGTAAAATGGAAAAAATGTTAAACAAATAAAAGGAAGTGAATGAAATAATAAATGGCCAAACAATGGACAAAAATCACCAAAAGCAAAAGGTATTTCTTTGAACAGATCAATAAAATTGATAAACCCCTAGCTAGATTGATCCAGAAAAAAATTATTACTATCCAAGATCAAGAAAACATGATGATGAAATAAAAGAGATTACCGTTTCAAAATGTGAAAGGAAAAACATCATCAATAAAGATTCAACAACCATTAAACAATAAGAAGGAAATATTATGAGCAACATTATGCCAATAAATTTTACAACTTAAGATGCAAACAGCAGGAATTATAAAAGAAAAAATAATAAATTCTATTTCATCAAAATTAAAAACTGCTGCTCATCAAAAGTCACTTAAGAAAATTAATACACAAGCCACAGACTGGGAGAAAACACTCACAATACCTATTTCTGACAAAGGATTCGTATTCAGAGTATAAAAAGAACTCTTCCAAATAAATGAAAAGAGAAGCAATCTGTGACACCAGGTGCTAAAATGGCATTAGAAGTGAAGATAAAGCAAAAGGGAGCAGAAATAGGCAAGGAAAGACTTCAGACTACAAAATGCCTGTGGAAGATAGAAGGAAGGAAAGAGTGGCTAGGAAGAGACTTAGGGCACAACCCAGACAGAAAATCTCAGCCAGGCTGATGTGGAATCTCTGAGCAAAATTGTTTTTTAGAGGAATCCATGTTGGGGAGGAATGGGCCAGACTAGTTGGGCCACATTGCTCAGTCATTGGCTGGGATCACAGCCTGGGAACTGTCAGCTAAATCTCAAAAGTAGGTTTTCCTGAAAGATGACTAAACAGCACGCTTCCATGGCTTTCAAACCACCCAACTTAAGGAAATGTGTGAAATAATTAAATAGACATTTCACAAGGAAAGATACATGAATAACAAAAAGAACAGGGAAAAGTGTTCTACATTATTAGTCATGAGGGAAATAAAAATTAAAGCCACAATGAGAAACCACTACATATTCAAGTAGAATGGCTATTAATGAAAATGCTGAAAATAACAAATATTGGTGAAGACGTGGAGGGTAAAACGGTAAAACCAGTTTGGAAAATTATTTGACAATTTCTTACAAATTCAAATATACACCTATTCCTAAGTATTTACCCAAGAGAAATGAAAACAAATATCCATAAAAACACTTGTTCAAGAAAGTTTCTAGTGACTTTATTCATAATAGCCTAAAATGGAAACAACCCAAATGTCCATCAATAAGAGGATGGATAAATCATGCTATATTCATACAATGGAATACTACCCAACAATAAAAAGAATGATCTAATGAAATACACAACAAAAATATTTTGCTAAGCAAAAGAATTAAGACACAAAAAAGTATAAACTGTATGACTCACATAAAATGAAAACCTAATCTATAATGATAGAAAATCAATCAGCAGTTGCCTTGGGAAGAAAGGGCCAGGGGTTGGCTGGGGAGGGGATGAGGAAACATTCTTGAGTGATGGAAATGTTTTGTGTCTTGATAGGGTTTGAGTACACAGGTGTATACATTTGTCAGAAGTCATCAAAGTATACACAAAGGGTTGTACATTTCAATGTACCTATAATTACACATCAATTTTTTTAAGCAGCCATGGCTTGAACCAGAAATTTGTAGAAGAGTCACAAATTTGCACAATACCCTAAAACATGCAAAGAAAATGTAGATTCTTTATTTAATAAAGGTGATCTGATCTTCCTTAAAAGCCTTCCACCTCTCTGGGTTTCTGGGAAACCTAGCACTGGAAAATCGCAATACCTCAATCTCTTTTCCAGTTTAACCAGTCTCTTTCCAGATTAAATATTGAGTATATTCAAAAATCAACTCCATCTTCGGGGAGGCTCACATTTTTACTTATATGTGATAACTCTGTTGTTTTAGGTAAATGCCTCATCTTATAGTGTTCTGCTTCCTTTCTGTACTTTTTCCCGAAATGGTTTCTGAACAATGTGACAAACCTTCTTTGCACATTCATGAAGCAGAAGGAAAGAAGGCATCAGTTCTAATTGGTGATCCGTACACTCTGGTTTTTGCTGTGAAGTTGTTGGTCTGCTCTGGTCCCTGGACTGATCTCCACTGGAATCCATGGTTCTGGCCATGTGTCATTGTTTGGGAATCCCCTGAACACTGCAGCCTCTTCACCCAAACTCAAGGTTCTGTAAAAACTCTGCCTCTCTCAGTTACTCAGTATCCCCTTACTGACATTCATGGAAACTTCTGAATCTCCTACATGCCTCGGGTGCTGGGAGGTTTCGCCTATCAATTTTCTCCTAATCATCACTGCTACAAATCTCCCTGCACCATGTTGAAAGTAGCCTTGTAGGGGAACTTCTGGGAGCATCCAACCCTCCTCTAGTATCCCCAAGGTTGCTGGTGGCTGTCTCATCTCCACCTTCTCCCCACCATATTTTTCAGCTCATTTATACCTGTCCAGATATTTCTGACCCATCTCCACCCACATCTACTATTTTCTAACTGTACTTCTGGAGTTCTACTTCCTCTAAACCATATCCCAAGTTCTTTCTATCCCCTATGGTCCAATTGTCCTGGCCTTACATTAGTTACGGGAAGCTTGGGACAACTTGGAAAGATCATCATGGACCAAAAAAGAAATATATATATATACTGCATGTTGTTCTAGAATCCCCAACTATTATCTCATTATACCCAAAGTATGTAGTCCTGAGTCTATTTTTTTAAAGCATAAAAGTTAAAGTAGTTTCATCAGGTTTTAATTCTCTACTGTCCTCTACAGCCAGTTTTCTTCCAGGCTTGCTAAGACCTTACACAGTAGCAGACCTGGCAGACCAGGAGCCACTGTGCAAATTCCAGCCCTGGCAGCACGCTGTAGATCGTGTGATGGTCTTGCTACTCTGACCATAGCCTGAAAGAGTTAGGACTCAAGGTTTTTAAGAAAGGGGCCAGGGGGGAGTACTGGGTGTCATCACACCAATCTAGGACAGGAAATTGAAATCACCAACATCAACAAGTCACTCTCATATGCTTAAAGGCTAATAATAGAGACATATTTATTGTAACACCTGTCTGAGAATAACGTCCTTAAGGAGAGGGAAGCAGGTTGGTGGGTCTGCCTAATATGCCTCCCTCTCACACCATCAACATGCTATTATAACCATCTCAAGGGGCCAATATATTATTTTGATGTCATTAGAGAATATCATAGAAAAATTATACTAAAAGTATGAAAAACATCGTTAAGTATGTAATATCAACTACTTGAACTGTGAAATGTTGACCAGGGTTCTGTTTGTTCCGTAACAGTTTGGAGATCACATACTTTTCATCAGAACGCAATATGAATACAAAGAAAGGCTATTTCTCCATCACCCTCTTTTATCAGACTGTCATTGGCATCTTACTGTGGTGTATCCCCAGCACTGATACAATCACAGCCAGGAACCTTTTCATGGTTCTCAGTGTATTTAAGTGAATAGATGACTTTGGTATTGCCTAGAACCTCTGTGAGAAAGCAGACTTACCTCCTTTAGACTGGGAATGCTTTATTGCAGTCCAGGAACTACTCGTGTTTTCTGTTAGTGAGACCCAATACGACCTTTCTGCTAAAATTCTAGCAAAAAGACATGACAGCCTCTCTAGCTCTCCCGTGTGTGTTCATGTTTCAGTGCAAATGCCTTGGCAGAAAAAACCTAGGTCAGAGGTTCTAATCAATCACTGGGCTTTGAGGCCTCTCCTGGACCCAAAATTATTAACCCCTTTGTGGCCTGAACCCTTCTTATCATGGACAATGACGGGTGTGTTGCTATAATAACAAGCGATGGTCCATTTGATCAGTTACAGCAGCTGGCCAGGTCAGGTTGCCGATATTGTTTTTGTTTTGCTTCTGATTATTTCAATAAAACAATTAGTGCATTGCAGAAAGAGTTGAAGTCCCTTCTGTTTCCCTTCCCAAGACCATCCCTGTTCCCCCCTCCTCAGAACTACCAGTATCATACATTTGGTGTGTACTTTTCTATTTCATATGTCTATAAACTTTTTTACATTTATGTGTATATGTGTCCAAAAGTATAGTATTGCTAAATATATTTTTTAAATGCCATTCTTTCCATATCATTCTGCAACTTTTCTTCCATTTAACTTTATGTTCAGGAGATATACCTACGTTGGTATATATGGACCTAGTTTAACAGCTGCATTTGAATTCCATCACAGGAATAAAGCACAATTTATATATCCAGTCTCCTATTGATGGACGTTTAAGTTGTTTCCATTTCTTCTCTATTACAAACAATTATGCAATTAATGCCTTTGCTCAGGTCTCCTGATGCACATAGGCAGGAATTTGTGTAGGGCACAATTGCTGGGTCCATAGCATGTGAATATTCTACTTTTTTAGTGGAAATTGACAAATTGATTCAAATTCAAGTTATTAATCAGCTGGCTGCTATTCTGTACTTACAACTCACTCCTTATTTGACTTATGCATCTGGGTATTTAATTAGCATCTCAATTAACTTGGGCAGAACAGAACTCTTGTTCCCATGCACCCTAGGCTTTTCCACATCCACTGATGACACTACCATCTACCCACCTGCTCAAGTCTAGAGTCTAGGTGACATCAATTCTTCCCACCTTTTCCTCACTTCCCACCTCACCTCCTATTCCCACCACCATCACTACCACCCCACCTACCACCGCTCTCGTCTAAGGCACCATCTTCTCTCGTGGACCTCTGTCAGAGGCCCTGAAAACCTCCAGGAGTTCACTCTACCCCTCACCACACAGCAGCCAGAGTGAGTTTTTCAAAACACAAACCAGTGCCTGTTACTCCCTCGCTTCAAACTCTTCATGGCTCTTGGAATAATATCCAAACATTAGCTTATAAGGCCTGCGATGGTTAATTTCATGTGTCAACTTGTCCAGGTTATGATGTCCAGTTGTTTGGTGAAGTAAGCACTGGCCTGATTGTTGCCGTGAGAGTATTTTGTGGCTTTAAACTGTGACTCAGTTGATTGCGTCTATGGCTGTGTACATCAACAATAAGCAGAGGAGAGTCCCCCAGCCAGGAGAGGAGTCTCCTCGGTTAATCAGTTGGAGGCCTTAAAATAAGAACCGAGGGTTTCAGCAGACAGTAATAATTTCCATTTCTGCTTCAACCAGCCAGCTTCTCCTGGGGAATTCAACTTTGCCTTCATCAAATTTCCAGCTTGCAGCCTGCCCTGCAGAATTAAGATTTGCCAATACCCATGGATGTGTGCGCCAATTCCTATAACAGATCTCTTAATATCGACATGTAAAGAGACATAGATATAGATGATCTATATATAGATGCTCTAGATACAGATGATATAGCTATAGATACAGATACATAGATATAGATATCCTGTTGATTCTGTTTCTCTAGATAAGCTGACTAAACCAAGGTCCTACATGATCTGAGCTTGCCCACTTCTAATCCATCAAACCCCAGGCCCTCCCTTAGCTACTCTCAAGCCATCCTCAGCTTCTTCTGTCTTCAGACCTGCCAAACAAGCTTCTGCCTATGGACCATTATACTAGCTATTTCCTCTCCCAAAAAGTTATTCTACTCAATTTTTGTCCTATTAGTCTCAGTATAAAAATCATTTCCTCAAGAGGCCATTTCTCACCACTTAACCTAAAGTAGTCTTATCATAATATTCTGTTTTAATTTCATCAGAGTGCCAATTATTTCTTGTATTTCTACTTGTTTATTTGGTAATTGCCTTTTTCCCGCTTTTAGAAGGTAAACTCTGTAAGAATGGGAATCTTGTCTGTCCAGTGTTTTATCTGTACCACCTAAAATAACCTGTGGCATATAGTGAATACTCTGTAATTGTTGAATGAATGGATGGTGATTAAAGAGAATTTTTCACTTTTCACTCCTTATGGTTATGTACACATGGGCAAATATCTAATGACTATATTTAAGAAGTCTTCATGTGATAAACTTGGAGAGCAAACTTGGAGAGCACGATCCTTGCTTTCTCTTATTAACTGACTTCAACTTCAAATTTCTCAAACTTCCCCAGCCATGACACTCCCTTCTTTAATACATGACAGTGTTTTCATAGCCTTTCCTAAAAGCCCTCCATGTTGCGTTGTGGTTATCCATTCCAGTGTCTGTCTGCACTACGCTGTGGGCTTCTGTGTTACCAGAACCCAGGGGCTAGAGTGAATAGATAGTGGATAAATGGATGGATGAATGAATGAATGAATGAAATTCTACCCACTCTTGCTACAATGGTCAAAACAAAAAAGAGAAAAAATAAAAGGGAAACATTCCTTTCCAAAGGAGAAGCAATAGAGTTATCACCTGTGCTGTTCTTAATATTGGCAAATTGAGCAAACTGAGCAAGTTCAAATTATTGCCAGATAAATCCTTGGCTTGCTAGATGCACTTTTGTTTTATAAAATTATGAATTTGCTTATAGTATGTGATAAACTTTTTTGCTTTATACACCTTTTATTTTTAGCATTTCATATTCATATAAAATTTACAAAAACCTTCCTTCTGTGCTATAAATATTGTGCTGAGATTCTGCAGCTAAATTTGCTTCTTTTTGATTAAATCAGTTTGGCTGTCATCATCTTACTAAATGATTTCTTTTCCATTGTTCTCCAAAACACGTACTATTAAATTTTCAAGCATACAAAAAAGTTGAAAGAATTTTACACGCGCATTCATATACCCACCACCTAGATTCAGTAATTAGCATCTTGCCATATTTGCTTTATATCTCTAGCTACATACCTGTATATACCTATTTATAAATTTTGCTGAAAGTAAATTATAGACATTACGACACTTTATCCTAAATATTTCTGCCTGCATCTCCTAAGAATAAAACATTAGTCTACACAATCTCAATACCATTATCTCATCTAAGAAAATTTAATAGCAATTCCTTATACTATCTAATAACTTGGCTATATTCAAATGTTTCACAAATGACCCTGAAATATATTCTGTAGATTTTCTTTTTCAAACTAAGATCCTTAGTGGCATGCACATTTTGTTTGATTACTATTTCTCTTTTGTCTTTTTAAATCTCGAACAGTTCCCTGCACAAATGTTTCCCCCCCACCCCCCGTGGCATTGATTTTTTTAACAGACCAGGTTAGATGCCTTCTAGAATATGCACATTCTGGATTTGTTTTCTGGTGTCATTTACCTGTTTCCTCAATCACATGTGCTTCCTTTAATCTAGAAGTTTCGATTAGGTTCGGATTAAGAACGTTTATTTGCACGAAGACGTTAATGATGCTGCTGAGTATTCCATATTCTGTTATATCAGAAAGCACAAAACATCGCACTGCTCTGAGATCATTGATGCTAAATGTGATCATTCCATTATACAGTTTAAATTTTCCCTTTGAATGTAATTAACACCACTGAACTGTATATTTCAATGTGGTTTAAAGGGGAAGTTTTAGGGTATATATATATGCTACTAGAATGAAAATGTTTTAATGATAATGAAACTCAGAGCAGACATTTTAGAAGAAACAATGGATATAGAAACAGTAGAAAAATTCAGAGATAAGAAAGCAATCAATCAGTAGATTATCACAATTGTGGGAATTTATATATACATTTTTTAAGTTTAATAAAGGTCTTCATACTCAGATGGGTTGGAAAACACTAGAATAGTCTATACTCACTGTCTGCACCTCAAGCTCACTCTGTAATTCCCTGCAGTCTGGCTTCTGCCCCTATCAACTTCACTAAAAATTGTTTTGTCCTTCTACTGCTTGCCTTCTCTGTAACACTAATCATGATGCTCATGCTTTCCTTGGCTCTCTCTTCCCTTGGCATTCCATAACACTCCACTCCCCTGGCTTTTCTCCCATTCTTTGGATCACTCCTTCTAGACCTCTTTGGCCAGGATTCCTCACCTCATACACTGGTATCCCCCCTGGGTCATGTCCGTCTCAACACGCATTCTCTTCCTACTGAACTCACAACTCCTGTGGCTTCAAGCACAACTTGTGTGTGGATGAGTCCCAACTCTATCTCAGGGATACAAAGCCCAGACCTCTCATGTACATGAGCTGCAGGCTCATACACGTGTCTTCTTATGGTAATCACTGGATGCCTTAGGGTGCCCAAAACTAAATTCATCACATACTGCCCTCCATCCCCCAACCTGCTCCTCCTCCTGGATTGCTCATTAGTTTGAATGCACCACTGCCCAAGCCAGAAATACAGAATTCATCCTTGACTCCTCCACTCCCTCCCCCCTCACCCTGTGAATCACCAAATCCTGTGGGGCTATTACTTGAATATTTCTTTTCTTCTTCACTTTCTCTTCCCACCCATAACGCATTGACTTACTCCATTTGTGGGCTGGATTTCTGCAAACTTCCTAACTGGTCTCACTGTCCTCATCTATGTCCCCTTGCCGTTCTCAACAATCTACCTTCTATGACCAGGATGTCAACCTAAACCACAAATCTAACTATATTATTCCTTTGTTTAAAAGCTTTTATTGGCCTCATGTTGTCCTTGAATAAAGTTTTAATTCTTTAGTATAACATAAAATGTCTTTCATCATCTGGCTTCTACCTCCTTTTCTAGTGTCATAACTTAGCACAATCTCCTTTAGTCATACTGAGCTACATAAATATTCTCGGAATGGGGAGTGTCCTCTCTTTGTTTCTATGCATTTGCACATACTCATCATTTTTGCTGAAGTGTACTTCCCAACCTTTCATGATTAACTCATACAGGATTAAGCTCTAACATCATCATATCCAAGAAGCTTAGATGGAAATTTGGCCATTTTGATTACAAATAATTAAACATGCCCATCTTTAGCAATGATTGATATGCTTCGAAATGTGAAGTCCTTACACACGTGTGTTTCCTTACTGTGTGTGAAGGGATATGATACTCTCCTAATTAGGACTTTACTTCTAGTTGATAATGGGGTCCAGCTCTCAAACCAAGGAGTCTAGCTGGGACCTGGCATCACACTAGCTCTTGCCTGCACCCATCTATGGAAAACTAAATTCTGCCCCAATTCTCAGCAACTGTCCAGGTAAAATTGCCACTTATAGATGTACAGGTTGTGCACTGCATAATTCTGGGGGATCATTCACAATGGGACCTATGTGGAGATCCTGTTCCGGAACGCTACTCTGTGGCAAATGATCACCTGAATCCAGAATACCACCATATTCCATTTATGCCCAGCAATATAATGGATTTAGGCCACCTTCAAAGATGAGAGTGCCCAGGTTTAGCCCTAGTTAGAAATTCTCTAGGGAATTATATTTTGGTTAGAGTGTTGGTTATCTCTCAGGAGCCAACTTTATGGCCAGAAAAAGTCAGTGACATGTGTTGAAAAAAATCTTGCATTTTGGAGTCAGCCAGATCTGATTTTGAATTTTTGCTTCTTTAAATGGGTGGCTGGCCCTAAGGAAATTCCTTAATCTCTTTGAGCCTCATTTCCCTTCTCTACTGGATAGTAACACCTAACTTACAAGGATAGCATAGAATTAAATAGGTTAATGTGTGCAGACCTTCAGACACTGGCCTGACTCATTCATGTTTGGCCCCCTCCCCTTATAGCACAAGGTGTCATAGATAAGATATCACACAAAGTGCAACTACTGGCTTGACCATTCTGCTAGGTTCCCACCTCATTTAGACATCTACAGCACCAGGGCACAAAAACATAAAAATATATTGGTCAGAAACTCTCTAATTAGTTATCCTGGGCACAGAGGAAGAGAAATTTCAATCCAAAGCATTGCTATTTACATTTTTTGGTTTTGTTGGGATTTACTCTTACTAATCCTTACATGCTTATTTACTATTTTTGTTTTCTGAGACCTCAACAAACATCTTATATCTCTCTTTTTAGAGTGTTATTGCTTTTCTCACTGCTGCTTGGAACTTTGAGATTAATTGATTTGAGAAATAAATAATGGACTCCATAATTCTCTTGTTTGTGATAGTTCAAGTTGTTTGAGAAAACTCAAAGCAATGCAACCCAGACTAGAGATTATTGAAAACATGGTGTACACAAGAATAAAGCTGGCATTTTAGAATAGTAAGGGACAATTATGGGATCACTTTCTCCATTCTCTTTCTTTTTTTCTCTCACAGTTTTATTTTTGTATAATCTCAGGTAGGATTTTGTGAACAGGCTCGTGGTAGAGCTAGAAGCATGTTTTGACAGCAGATGGAAGAACCATGTGTGAAGGGAATAGCAGGCTTCCCTTTGGACTCATGGTCCAGGCAAATCTTGGAGCAATTTGCTTGGAAAAACACAACAAGGTTTATAATAGTTAAACCATCTCAGAGGAGCACAGTCCAATGTCACCCTACCAGACCACATGGGAAGGGAAAACTTACTTATGTCAATATCCAAACCATTGTGTTTTGGGAAAACAAAAGAAACCTAGAGACAAAGCTGAGAGGCAAGGAAGTGATGAAGGGATTTTCCAGCTGGTTGGACCGCTTATGCCAATCTCAGATGGACCTGATTCCACACTTATCGTGAGGAGGCAATGAGCACAGTGGAAAGGACATGGATTTGCAGGGACAGATAAAATGAGTTGGAATACCAGTCATAGCACTGTGGCAGTCACTACAACATTTGCAGATAATCCAGTTCTCTCTAACCATATGGTAGGATTGAATTTTCCCCCTGCTTAAAGTTAGCTGTAGCTCTAGGGTGGCTAATGAAATATGAGCGCAAGTCACATGAGTAACTTCTGAATGGCAGAGTTGAGATGATGCATTCTCCTTCCCCTCAGGCAAGGTGGCAGTCAGTACTCAAACTATAGCTGTCCTGACAGCCTGAGTCCCAGAGCAAAGATGATGATGATGCAAAGAAGGCACTTCAAGGGCCCTCAATTCTATACATAAGTAACATGAGAGAGATTTAATCTTTTGTATTTGATGCCTGTACAGTTTTGGTGTTGTTCATTATTGCCATGTAATCCAGTGTATCCTGACTCATGCAAACCCTTTCTGTGGATTATTGAACAAAACTCTTGCCTCTTTGAGCATCACTTTCTCATCTTTAAAATGGAGATAAATGTAATAATAGCTATTCTCGTGGACTTATCCAAGGATCTAAAATTAGCACATAAACAGTAAATCCTCTTAACAATGGCAATTGTTATCCTTGCCAGATCTTCATTACTAAAGATGGAGGAATTTTCCTTCCCAAAGTGACTTCAAAACACATTTTCTTCACAAGGCCTGGCCTTGAATTAAGAAGAGCAGTTTCAGGGATAACAAAAATCTCTGGTGAACTTTATCGCCTGGCTTTTATTAAGGAGCAGAATCTACTACTTAAATATTAACTAATAGATTTAGAGGTTTAAAACTAAAGAATTTTATTTGAAAGTTTCCAGACCTAAGAGATTTGCATCCCATTGATCGCCTGGGTATAGAGCCAATAAAGCAGCAGAGCCTCCAGCCAAATTACTTTCCTGTTCCCAAACCTAAGAGGACATCCTGTTACACACCAGAGCTCTGAGATGCCACATTAAATAATGCAGTTCATGACACCGGTGGTCACCGGTGCAACCAGGAAGCCTGAGCCTTCCAAGTTGCTAGACTATCCATCCCTCCTTTCCCCTCCTCACTTGGGTTTACTTCTTTGCATTATGTATATGTTTGTGACCCTCACCAGACTATAAATTCTAAACCATCTTCATTCTCTATGAGCAACTCCTACTACAATGTCCATAATGGATGGTCATCAAATCAAAATGTAAACATTTGTCATGAATGAGGACTTTACTGCATTCTACCCAGTGAAAGTCTTCCTCTTTATTTTGCACCAGAAGTGACCTTTTTGTAACTCTCATCCCCTGCTTCAAGTCCCACCTCCTGAAGTAAAACAGACACTCCTGCCCCCTTTTCTATGGAGATTAGAAAAGCAATCATCATGTTGATCCCTAATCTTCAATTCTCTTCATGGGCTCTGATAACTAGATTCCTTATCACTTTGTCAGACCTAGATTCTAGTTTTCATTGTTGCTCTTAAAACATTCTGCCAAGTAGAGTGCAGTTTCCTTGGTGGCAGAAACGGAATCTATCGTGGTAACGGCTGATTCCGCAATGCCTAACAAAATGGCTGGCTCATTAAGGCCCTCAGTAAACACCCCTGAAGGAATGCATGGGTAGAGACAATTACCCCAGGCAAGGACTCTACCAGTTCATCTGAGAACAACCACATCTTTTTAGCACAACCACAGGTCTCTGTGGTCTCACTGCCACTTCCTTTCCTGTGTGTGACCACACAGGAAAACATCTGACCATTCTCCAGGTCTTATGAGAGCAGTAGACTCCATATGTGAGGCTACACTCGGGCTCATCTTTCTGAGCCCACCAAGCAGCTGCTTTGCTCAACTTTTCCAGGCTGCAGAGCCAAAGGACATGCAACCTCCCAGGGCAACTAAGCAGGAAGCAGAGCCTTATGCTGGCCTAAAAACCTCTATGTGGGCTGGCCCTGCCTCCTCCAGACTGCTTTCACTCTATTATACCCACCCATCCGCCTCCACCCCACATCACAGTGGACTCCAACCACAATGTCCTTTTCTGGTTCCTTGACGGTGCCATGTTTCTTCCAGCCTCAAGGCCTTTGCAAAGACTGTTTCCTCTGTCTGGAAGAATTTCTCTGTCTCCTGCCACCCCTCTTCATTTAGTTAACCACTGCACTCAAACATTATTTTCCCACAAGAGTCTTTTCTGAGTCCCAGACTAGGACAGAGCCTGTTGTTACTGATTTTCCTGGCATTGTGCACCTTTCCTTTGTAGCCCTAGTCGTAGTGGTAATTACACAGGTATTTATGTCCATTTCCAAGACCCATGAGCACAGGGATTTTATTTATCACAGCTGTGTCCCCAGTATCTAAAGTAGCCCTGAACACACGGTAGGTACAAAGAAGTGTTTGTGGAACAAATGAGTCAGCATTTCTCTCCCTCACTGAACTCTCATTAGTGCAAAGACCATTGTTTTTGTAGATCATTGCATGCCTAAGACCTGCATGGTGGCATAAAGTAGATATTCATCCATAATA
Source organism: Cabassous unicinctus (assembly GCA_029593785.1). NCBI lineage: Eukaryota > Metazoa > Chordata > Mammalia > Cingulata > Chlamyphoridae > Cabassous > Cabassous unicinctus. The sequence continues at coordinate 23,591 of JAQZBX010022357.1, forward strand.
TGAGCAAATGAGGAAGAAGAGGAAAACGGGGAGGAAGAAGAACAGGAAGAAGAGATATAACAAGTAATAGCACACCACCACCCCCCCTTCCACAAGGGTCACAGTTTGGACAATAAGTTATATGGCCACCATATTTATGTCTCATCAATACTGCAAAGATATTTCTCAGGTCAAAAAGCAAGGTGTGTGAGAGAGATTAAGACCGGGAAACTTGACACGTGCCTGAGGAGGAGCCAAAGGCAGTCAGGAAGCCAGATGGGACGATTCCACTTCCGAGTCTCCCAATGGGTGGTTACTATTCAGCTGCTGGCCAGAGGCTCAGAACCTAAACTTTCCTCCACCCCAAAACAGAGACAGAGTCAGAGTCAGAGACTGAGAGAAACTGAAATAGAGAGACAGAGAGCAAGAGTGAGAGATGAAGAGAAAGAGAAAGAGAAAATAGATCAAGAATAAGGCAAGGCATGTGACTTTTCATGCTTTCTCCATTGTTTTTGACATCAAACTTCCCGTCCAATTCTAGTTCATATTTCCCAACATAAGCCTGATGGAAATCTTGAAAGAAAGAGACATGTTTGAACCCAAATCCAAACGACTAAAACCTATGCTGTTCATACCTCTACTTTAGCTTACAGCACATTTTCAAAGTTAAAATGCTGTGTTAATTTGTTATCAAGTTTAATAGAGGACTGAGTTAAATACTGACAATTGGTTCTGGAAATCATCATAGTCCTTGGAGTCCAAATTCTATCTCTCAATGACCAAGGTAGTTTCTTCCCCCACCCCCCAAAAAGACTTCTTATCACACTGAGCTTAACTTTCTATATGGCATAATGAAGGGTTCCTGCAGCTCGGCTGCCCAGGGAGTCACTTACACCCAACTCCCTCCACATCCTAATGTGACTTGCTCAGCACATATCAAGATACACACACATCTTTACCAATGTGTCTCAGCTTCTTTGAATATGCACATTCAGATTACACCAGATACAAGTTTATAGAGATGTGTATTGCCACTCTTGATATCTTGATATATGGATGTGGTCCAGCAAACAGATACATATAAATATATATGTATAACATGTACATATATTTCCATATAGAGAGATATACATATATACCTATATTTAGGAATATGTACATAATAAATATGAGTACATCTATTCATTCATTCTTTCACTCACTCATTCATTCATTCAACAAATATACACCAAGTGTCTCCTATGAGTCAAGCTTTGTTCTAGATGCTTGGGATACATCAGTGAACCAACCAGACAAATATCCTTGCTCTTTACAGCTTACACTCCAGTGAATGGGTGGGTGAGGGGTAATAAAAAGTAAACAAAATTAGTAAATAAATTACATGTTATGTTAGAAGGTGACAGTGCTAGAAAAAGTTTAGATGGACCAGGATTATGGACTGGTGTGAAGGAGCTGCAGTTTTTAAATAGAGCGGCCCCATAGGGTTTCACTGAGAAGTTGATATTTGAGCCAAGATGTACGAGAAATGAGGGAATGAACTATGTAGATATCTCCTGAGAAGATAAAGGAACAGCCAGTGCAAAGCCCCTGAGGTCGGAATGTTCCTGACATTTGTGCAATGGTGGAGTGGCTTGGCATATAATGATGGATGGAGAGAGTAGACCAATAGGGAATGTAGTCAGAAAGATGATGGGGACCAGATCATATATGTATATCAATATTTTTAGTCTTAAATGTATTTTTGGTCTTACATGTATTTTGTCTAAATATTTGTCATAAATAAATAGTATATACAAATGTATTTGTGTCACCCAGTTTGTTTGTCTACGTCTATATATGCTATACCTGTAGTAAAAGATTTTCATTCGTGTAACTATGCTACAACTGAATGCACATGTAACTTTATGGAATACGTGTGTGGCAACCCAAATGTATGTGCACAAATGTATGCATATGTGCATACATATTTATATATTCTACTAATGCACATGTCTACAAATAGCCACACAACTCTTCAAATGAGAGGAAAGTCTCACCAGTGTGTAACTGTGTGGACCTTCTGCACATTCATGGGCCTCTGCAGGCCCTGGGCAGGAGGCCAGCACGTAGGTCCCTTCTCATCCGCTGAGAAGTCACGTAGGGCCTCTTCCTCACAGGAGAACCCCTCCCCGCAGCAGAAAGCAGTGGCGCTCAAGGAACAAATGAATGCAGGCAGATTTCAACCCCGGTGGGTCTTAAATCATGAGAATGGAGAAGACACCAAAGCCATGACTCTGAGGCTGGAGAACATGGCAAGGGTTCAATGACATCGACAAATCATCAGCCTGATTCTGGTGCTAAGTCATTTAGCAGGGGAAGTGGAAGTGTCAGCTTGTTCCGTCATATCCTGCAAGAGAGTTTTGTTTTTTTTTTTCATTCCTTTCTTATTCTTTTTCTTCAACTTGTTACAGGCAAATAAATTTATGATACATATAGATTTTAATTTGAATTTTTATTCTTGAGAAGCTCAGAGTATAAGGAGAGATGTAAGGCTTGATTTTTTGGTTTTGTTGAGTTTTTTTTTTCCATTTTCCCCACCTGCCAAAATTGTTAACCTAAGGCCAAGTTAATTAAAGTCATGGTGTATGTATTTTTTTTTATTACATTTTCTCTTTCTATTGATTTTTCCCTCTCATACAAATAGCGCAGGCTTAGTTCTCAGAATCGAAAACAGTGTAGAGTGAAGAAAAAGAATAATCAGGATCCCAGGATGATTTACAAACTTTAACACAGGATCACAGGGGTCACTAGACTGACAAGAAGTTGAGGATCTGGGTCAGCTAAGGACAGACCGACCCAGCTGTGTGCCAGCTAAAGTCTGCAAGGCCAAACCCCAGGTACATTTGACTTACAAACGCTACCTTGCTTTCGTCACAGAGCGAGCATCCAGACCACTGCACCAGCCTTCTAGCTTTCCTTCCCACTTTCATCTATTACCTCTAACTCTCTACCCAGTAGCTGGATGCAATTTTCCAAGGCATAAATTCTGACGATATCATTTGTAGGTTCAAAGCCCTCAGTGGCTAACCCAGGTGTTGGCACATTACAGCCCACAGGCCCAATCCAGCCTGCTGCCTATTTTTGTCTATAGGTAATAAAGTTTTATTGGAACAGAGTGATTCTGATTCATTTATATATTGTTCTCGGCTGCTTCTACATTACAACAGCAGAGTTTAGCAGTTGCTACAGAAACCATATGGCTCACATGGCCTAAAATATTTGCTATCTGGCTTTTACAGAAAAACGTAAGCCAACCCCTGCTCTAAGCTATCAATTAAGAATATGGTCTCATTTTCCCATTTAAGACCTCCCATCGACTCCCCCAATTTGGCTTCTCCACATTAATTCCTATTCCCCTCCTTAATATTGCCACATTAGAAGCAGTATGGACTGTTTAGTGTCTCCCAAACACTCTCCACAACGGGCACAGTTAGATTTCCTGGTGTCTTATTTCCTCTTTGGCAACAGCACTCCAGCAGTCCTTTGGGAAAAGGCGCCTCCTCAACATTCAGTCTTTTTTTTTTTTTAAGATTTATTTATTTATTTATTTATCCCCCCCTTGCTGCTTGTGTTTGCTGTGTCCATTTGCTGTGTGTTTCCTCCGTGTCTGCTTATCTCCCCCTTGCTGTAAGGTCTTGCTGCATCAGCCCACCGTGCCGCGTGGGCCGGCCTGCCCTCACAAGGAGGCCCCGGGAAGCGAACCCGGGGCCTCCCATATGGTAAACGGGAGCTCTATCGATTGAGCCACACCCGCTTCCCTCAACATTCAGTCTTGGTGGATCTAGTAGGGCCAATCCCACCCCTAGGAGAGAATCCATGAGGAGATGTGGCATCCAGAACATTCCATTCTCTTGACCATGACTGACTCCGACTTGGGCATGTGACCGTAGCTAGACCAGTGAGGTGCACTTCTAGACTTTTGGAACCATTGGGAACAAGAAGCTCTTTCACCCCCTGGGGTTCTTAAGCCTGTCCGCTGTAACTAGTGCTGGGGAGAAAAAGCCTGAGAACAAATCCAGCACAGAGAGAAGCAGATTCAAGAGATGGAAAAGAAAGAGCCCCTGGCCTTAACAGCATTTTGTTAGGCCCCTGGACCTAGCTATATCTGAAACTAGACTATTTTTGCACTCTTCACTTTGTTCTTAAGCTAGTCCTGATGTAAACACTCCTTCTGTTTCCCCACCTATATGTCATTGCCCTATCTCTTCCCTCTGCCTTGAATGCCTTAAGCTTCTCCCTGACCATGGTTTATCCAGCATTAAAGATCCATCTCAAATCTTATCTTGTCTATGAAACCTCTCCTGACCGCTCAATGAAATGCAATTCACCTTTGACCTCCACAGCTTATTTTTGTCTTTCTTATCATCCAGTACCATGCCTTATACCTTGCACTAAGTGTATGAAAACATTTGTTGAATAAGTGAATAAATAAATTCCTGGCATGGAGAGAATGATTCTTTTAATCGCTATATCTGGGATGACGTTGTAGTGGGAAGGGGAATGCCTCAAACTGGAGCATGCTTTTATCTGACCTTATAATACTTTCAGAAATGTTGCGAGAGCAGTACAAAGAGCTCCTGTCTCTCCTTTACCCAGATTTAAAATTTCTCAGTTGTCAATCTTTTACTATAATTTTGCCCCCCACACCATATACATGTAACACATGCATTAATTATTCTTATTCTTTTCTGAGTCTCCTGAGAGCAATGTGTATGCCCCCAAAACAGACACAAATTCTCTCCAACATAAACCCATAAACCCTTCCAATTCAATTAATCAAGGCCAGTAGAGCACCACTCTCCAACCACACAGTTCCATTCAATTGTTGCCGTCTCAATAAATAGTGTCCCTTTTTTCTTTCTGGACCACGATCAATTCAGCATTATGCATTAGCACTTAGTTGTAATGCCTCTTGAGTTCCTCAGCTTTTTTCAGTCTTTCTTGAATTCGACAGTTGTGGATGACAGGCCTTTCATTCCATAGGATCCCTCAACCAGGGCCCATCCAGTGTCTCCCCAGGATGAGACCCAAGCCATGCATGGCTGGTGGGAATATCACAGAAGTGATGATCTTTTCTTCTCAATGCATTCCATCACATCAGCCCGTCTGACCCCTGGTGGTGTCAAATCTTGATCACCTGGTCGCATTGCTTTTGCCAGGTTTTCTCCATTCTCAAGTCACTGCTTTTACCTTTGTGAATGATAAATATTTTGTGGCAAGATACCCCAAATTATTCCAATATCCTGTACTTCATCATCCCTCACCCAGCTCTAGCATCCATTGATAATTCCTGCCTGAATCTTGAATGATTTTGAATCTTCATCATTTCCCCTACATTTATTAGTTGCATTTTACTGTAAGGAAGAGACCCTTACTTTTCCCAACCCTTTCTTTACTTTTTTTCTTTTTCTCCCTCCCTTCCATCCTTCTCTTTCTCTCTCTCACACACACACATTCATTCTTTCATTCTTTCTCTCTTTCAGTAAGGACCCAAGTATTCCTATTTTATTCAGCAGGTGGTAATCTGTAATTACAGTCATTATTAATTTTGATGCTCAAATTGTCCTGGATTTGGCCAATGGGAGCCCCTTCAACCTATCCTTTTGACTTGTCTGCATATTCTTTGAACACTTTCTTACTTCCTGTTGCCAAAAGATGTTTGGGGCTCATCTTACGCTTTTCTTGCCCCAGTCTTGGAATCAACCCTTTTCCAAGAAGCCTTGGTTCCTTTTAGTGGAGATTTCTATTTGGAAAGCAAGATATGGGAAATTGCTGTGCCCATTGCTACTGGGATGTCATTGCTTAATTTAGGCCCTTTCAGCAGAGAGAGGTAAGAAATATATATATTTTAAAACCAAACTATGAGTTTACACTTTTTATTTTAAATTCCAATCAAACACCTCAGATTTCCTTCTAGCCTTTCCCTTCCATATTTATAAATCTCTTCTCCTGTTACCCTCAGTATTGACTGAAATTTTAACAAGCTTGAAATCAAGGATCTTTCTCTGCCTTTGCATTTCACCAGAGCACTGCCAAAGTGTTCAAACTAAAGGGACTCTAAATCAGTAGAGTCCTTGGTGCCTGGGTCAGGTACGACCTTGGCTTTAGCAATGAGGCTGCCAACAAGAGAACATTTCAGGAAATCAGAAGATACCTCAGTGTCTGCATCTTTACATGTCAGAAGATCCTCCTTAAACTGCCTCACTGGCTTCTTGAGGTGAAGAATGAAAAAACATTCTCAAAGTCTTTCTGAGGCCCTCCAGAGACAGGTGCTATATAAATACAAAGCATAATCACTGTTGCTATGTGGAAGAATTCTTTTTCCACCAACCTTGTCCTACAATAGATGGAGAATGTTCTGCAGGATCACTGTTCTTCACAGGCTTCTAAACAGGTAAAGCAACTAAAAATCACATCAGGTGCAAGGGCACCAGTCAAAATGGATTAGAAACAATCCTCAACTCCCATAGTTTCTCTCTTTTCTTCCTTCTACTTTTTGAAAGGAATATAGCACAACAAGGGAATGCACATGAACCTATCTTGTTACTTATCGGGGCAATCTTCCAACTCTGGAGTAGAATGGGGCATACTTCCAAGGTAGAACAATAGACAAGAAGCCAGACGTGTCCAGGTGGCCTCAACCAAAGATCTGCTCTATCTTTCCAACAGTTTGGGACATCACAGAAAATTATCGTGCTAAGCCCCCTTTTTAGAAGGAGAAAATTGATTAGATCCCAAAGCTTTCCATAAATGGATCGAGTGACTTTCTCAGCATAAAATAGGCAATAAGTGAAAGATCAGGACTCAACTAAAGTGTGCTGCCCTCTCTATTTACCGAAAGCTGCCTTGTGGCCACCAGATGTAGATTTCTTAGCCTATGATTATCCATTGCTGACTCTATTTCAGTCTATTTAATCTAGAGGCATATTTAGACATAGTCTCTGATTCTAGCCCTACCTGGGACCATACAGAATAGCCAAGATCTCAGCAATCTTCTTGTCCAATCTACTCATTTTATACATGAGGGCTCAAAAGTGAGGAGACTTGTCCAAGACAAGTTCCACTCCACCATGCTTTTCTTTACTTCTTCTCCCTTGCAATTTGTCCTTCTGCATTTAAGAGCTGTTCCTTGGTTAGGGGTCAGCTCTGGGTCTAGCTACTTTTCCAGATATCACATTTCCTCCAAATAGCTTTTATGACGAAGAAGAAATAGTCTACTAACCCTTTCCTTCCACTCAGTCTCACCCTGCATGCTTGGCATCGTGGAAAGCTCACAGAAATGATTCTAATCCTGGCTACGCCACCAACCAGCTGGCTTGCATTGGGCAGGTCCTTTGACCTCTCTGGGCATCATTTTCCTCATCTGTAAAATGAAGTGGCTGGATTAAAATATCCATTTCTTCCACAAACAAGTATTGAACAAGATATAAACGTCCTCTTTCTGTTCCCCTCTCCCCCACGCAGTTTTCTTGGTACATGACATTGGGCAAGTTACAAAACCTATCTGTAAATCAATTTTCTTATAAGTATAATGAAGTACCAATTACATTGTTTTGTTGTTAGAATTACAGAAGACGACCATGTAAAGACTTATTGCAAACAATCAAAAATTGCTCACTGCTATTGTTATTATCATCATTGTTACTCTTATTTTTTGCTTATGAGCATGAGTCTTGGCCTATGCTGTTTCCTCTGCCCAAGATGAGTTTCCCCTTATTTCTGCAAGTCCAAATTCTACCTGACCTTCCTTCAAGAACCAAGTCAAATACTCTTCTGAGAAACACTCCCTTATTCTCTCCAGCTACTTTCCTAAGACACTGTATTAGTCAGCCAAAGGGGTGCTAATGTGAAATACCAAAAATGGGTTGGTCTTTATAAAGGGTATTTATTTGGGGTAGAAGTCCACAGATACCAGGCCATAAAGCGTTAAGTTTCTTCTCTCACCACAGTCCATTGCCACATGTTAGAGCAAGACAGCTGCCGGCGTTTGCCAGGGTTCAGGCTTCTGGGGTTCC
>JAQZBX010022358.1:0-23834 GCA_029593785.1 Cabassous unicinctus
ATATATATATAGAAGGCGCATGGGCTGCCAGGCTCTGTGTGCCGGTGAGCCACCAGGCCCCGGGAGCCATGCAGCAAGATGATGACGTAAAAGGAGAGAGACAAGATGAGATGCTCCAAAAGCTCTGAAAACCAGGAGCCGAGGTGGCGCAGATGGCTAGAACACCTCTCTCCTACATTGGAGGTCTTCAGGATCGAATCCTGGTGAAGACTGGAGGAGGAGGATGAGAAGAGATGAAACAGACACAGAGAATTGCCCAGCGAATGGACACAAAAAAACAGCAAATGGGGAAGGGGGATTTAAAATGGATCAAGTAAATAAATAAATCTTTAAAAAAAAAAAAGAAATTTTTAAAAATGAAAGGGAAAGAAGGGGATATTACAGAATAAACCTTGTTTTGTATAGTCTGCCCTGTAATTCCCCAATTAAATTTTAAAGCATTGAGATGAGAATAATTAACCCAATGGCCAAATTTCAGTAAGTAAAGACCCTTGAAAGCTGTGAAAAGTTTTTTCTAAATTATAATTGAAACAAATGAAACAATTATATTCCAGGGTCAAATACTCAATATGCTTTTGAGGTTGTTTATTAGTTTACGGTATTATAAAAACAAAGAGGCTTTAATCTCCTACAAAGGAAAAGAAAACATTTCTTACAAAAAGTATCATTAATTTTATTCTACTTGGGTGCAATCTCCCTAGGTTTATCCAGATACAAATGAGTTAACATTAAGTCTGTCAAATCTTTAAGATGACAAAAACCTAAGTTTTTAATTGATGAAATTATTTTTTAATATTTTTTAAAAATAACTGTTTTAAAGTGAAATGACTAGTTTTTCACAGAACAGAATGAGAGATATAAAACAAGACTTAATGTATATGAAAAGAAGGAGGTTTGTGGAAGCTTGTTTAAGGGAGTGTATTTTGTCCTAAGATAAGATGGCTAGATTTCATAAAATCAGGATGGAAATATGTAGGACAAGACTTGAATGGCTATGGAAAATTGTAGAACAAATTTCGTTTGTTGCCGACTATAATTTCACCTTATTTAAAGGTGAAATTTATCTTAAAGTAACTAGTCTATACAGTTATAAATAGTTATATAAGATTATAGGAAATTTTAGGTTGTAGGAAGTCTGTAATATTATTTTCTAAACTGACAGATTCCAATATAAATAGCTGATTCTGGGAAGCCATTATCAAGTAAAAATCTATAAACTGATATTGGTAACAAAAACTAACTTTATAGCAGCAAAACCTGTCAGATGCCACCTCAATCTATGCTAAGCTTTGTTTACTGTATGGCGTACTGACGCAAAACAAAAATTTGACTTTCTCTGTTAAAGTAATACAATTTTCTTAAATGGCTGGTCTGTTTTGAGTGGAAAGATATAAATATCCTTTTGAAATAATATAATCAATATATATAAAGAACAATCTGTGGCTTATCAGAACGGCTTCATCATATCCTTAAAAAATACAGGAAAGCAGATGTGGCTCAAGCAGTTGGGTGCCTGTCTGCCACATGGGAAGTCCTGGGTTTGGTTTCTGGTGCCTCCTAAAGCAAGACAGCAAGCTGACATGACAGGCTGGTGCAGCAAGCTGATGCAACAAGATGATGCAGTGAAGAGACACAATGAGAGACACAACAAGCAGGAGCAGAGGTGGCTGAAGCCATTGGGCACCTCGCTCCCACATGGGAGGTCCTGGGTTTGCTTTCCAGTGCCTACCAAAAAGAAGACAAGGACACAACGAACAGACACAGAGAGCAGACAGTAAGCACAAAAACATGGGGGAGGGGGAGAAATTAATAAAATAAATCTTTAAAAAAAAAAAAAATACAGAGCTACTGCTAATTTGGAAGTTACATCTTTTCCAAACTATTTTACTAAATCATTTTTCACTGTGATAGAGGCCTATTTAAATACAATGTTCAGACCTGACAAATCTGAATATTCTAAAAAAAAAACAAAAAAAAAAAACCTTAAAGATATCTTTAATTGCAAACTTTACAAAAAAAAATTTTTTCCCACCTTGTAAAAAGTGAGGTGCTAAAATATATATGTTTATGAAAATAATGATCAATATATTTGTATTTTAATTCACAATGGAAAAATACATTCCAAAACTAGAAACTCATAATACTTGTGTAAACTGTGCAAACATTTAAATGTGAAGTTATTTTGACAAAATTTTTAAGTTTCAGTCACATTTGATTCTGATTAGAATTTTTGTCATGGTGCTAGCTTCTATTTTAAAAATAAGCAAACTGACTTATCATAAAATAATGTGCATAATCACAGTATTTATTTCCTAAAATTATTGTGACTGTATAGACGTATGTTTCCTGTGAAGGGAAATATGTATAAAATAATACCAAATCCAGTATTATTTGCCTATTTCAGACACTTAATTCTTGTAACGATTAAAGAGATAAAGGATATTAAGAAGACACTGACCAGAAAAATAGCTAGAGGACAGGCTGAAACAGCCTAGAAAAAGATCTTCTAGAGTTTAGGACACCAGGTGAAGGCTGGACACCACCCAGGGGGGCAAAGGAGAGGAAACAACAAAACTGTGAATTGAAACCAGGGGCTGCAGCTGCCGGCACCATCCCTCAAACTAAAGACACTTCAGAATTCTCAGGCCTCTGGGCCTGTTGCTACAGACAACGGGGGCTCCAGGAATCTACCACCCCAGGAAAGAGGAGAGAGAGGGACATAGCTCAAGGATGACTCAGCTTCTGACACACAAATTTGGTCTGCTGTGTCCCACCAGCCCTTCCAGGCCAGGTGGGACCACAAGGTGGTTTGCCCGGGGAGCCAGCTAAAGACTGGAGAAGTCCAACTCTTGCAATCTCCCTCTCTTCTAGCTGGGACTGATTGTTGAAGTTGTCCCAGGAAAGGGGAGAGAGAGGGACTCAGCTTTTGACTCACAAATTTGTTCTGCTGTGTCCCAGGAGCCCTTCCAGTCCTTGCCAGCTGGTTAAAGATATATGACCCTCCCAATCTCCTCCTCTACTAACCAGGACGGACTGTTGAGGAAGACATGAGTGGAAATATTTCCTAGCCAGGAAAAAGGAGGGGGCTGCCAAAGAAGGCTGAAAAACTGTCTCAGAGAAAGTTTGAATTACAAGGCTCCTAGCCTCCAGTAGGAAACTCTATCAGATTAATCCACTCTGCGTTCCAACAAATGCATTCCCACAAGGCATTGAACTGAGAGCTGCCACAGAGCGACATCTGCTGGCAGATCAAGGAAGTGCACATGAGAAAATTAAAAATAATTAGGAAAGCCTTTTTCCTGTCTCTATAGCCTCCCTCCCCAAGGACCTAGGAAGCGACTTCACAACCAATTACTAGGTCCAGCGCACAGTTTTGAGCAACCAGCAGGGACAATCCTAACAAGCCAGGTGGAGCCAAGAATCAAACAGTGGTAACACACAGTCTCCTGCCACTAAATCCCAACAAAAGAGAAAAAAAGTCAGCATGTGAGTAAACTACATACTAATCAGACGCCTAGACATCAGAAAAAATTACGAGCCATACTAAGAAAATAGAAGACATGGCCCAAGAAAAGGAATATATCAAAGCCCCAGAAGAGATGCAGAATTTGAGAGAACTAATAAGTGAAAAGCGCACAAATTTCCGAAATCAAATTAATGAGCTGAAAGACAAAATGGCTAAAGAGATAAATGACATCAAGAAGACACTGCACGAGCACAAAGAAGAATTTGAAATCCTGAACAGAATTAACAGAGCTCATGGGAATGAAAGACACAATAGTTGAGATCAAAAACACATTAGAGGCATACAACAGCAGCCTCGAAATGACAGAAGAAAGAATAAGTGATATCAAAGACAGAACAGCTAAAATTGAAGAGAGAAGAGAACAGAGAGAGAAAAGAATGGAAAAAATTGAGCAGGGCCTCAGAGAGTTGAACGACAACACAAAACACAACAACATACATGTCATGGGAGTTCCAGAAGGAGAATGGAAAATGCATAGAAAGAGTATCTGAGGAAATAATAGCTGAAAATTTCCCAACTCTCATGAAAGAAATGAACTTACATGTCCAAGAAGCACACCATACCCCAATCAGAATAAACCTGGAAAGACTTACTGAAGACACATACTACTCAGATTGTCAAATGTCAAAGATAAAGAGAAAATACTCAGAGCAGCAAGGGAGAAGCAAACCATCATGTACAAGGGACGTCCAGTAAAAGCACAGATTTCTCTTCAGAAACCATGGAGGTGAGAAGACAGTGGTATGATACAATTAGGATACTGAAAGAGAAAAACTGCCAGCCAAGAATTCTTTATCCAGCAAAACTGTCCTTCAAATATGAAGGTGAGTAAAATATTCACAAACAGAAACTAAGAGAGTTCATAAAAAAGAATCCACATTTGCAAGAAATATTAAAGGAAGCCTTAGAACCTGAAAGAAAAAGGAGAGAGAGGCTTGGAGGAAACTATAGAAGAATAGCAGAAAGGATAACCAAGAGAGTAAAAAGACAGAAAAAATATGACATATGAAAACCAAAGAATAAAATAGTGGAAGTAAATAGTGCATTTACAGTAATATCATTGACTGTGAATGGATTAAACTCCCCAATCAAAAGATACAGCCTGGCAGAATGGATTAAAAAACATGAGCCATCCATATGCTGCTTACAAGAAACTCACCTTAGATCCAGAGATCCAAAACAGCTGAAAGTGAAAGGTTGGAAAAAGATACTCCATGCAAATAGTAACCAAAACAGAGCAGGGGTAGCTATGCTAATATCAGACACAACAAATTTAAATGCAAAAAAGTTATAAGAGATACAGAAGGCCATTATATATTAATAAAAGGGACACTCCACCAGGAATATAGAACAGTCATAAATATCTATGCACCTAACCAGGGTGCCCCAAAATACAAGAGACAAACTCTAGGAAAACTGAAGGGAGAAATAGACATCTCTACAATACTCGCTGGAGACTGCAAAACCCCACAAACATCATTAAATAGTAAAACTAGACAGAAGATCAACAAGGAAACAGACAACTTGAACAATATGATAAACAAGCTAGAGGTAAGAGACATATACAGAACCCCGCATTCAAATTCAGCAGGTTATACGTTCTTCTCAAGTGTCCACGGCTCTTTCTCCAGGATAGACCACATGTTAGGGCACAATGCAGCTCTCAATAAATATAAAAAGATTCAAATTATACTAAGCACCTTCTCAGATCATAATGGAATGAAAATGGAAATCAATAATAGACAGGAAAAAAGTAAATTCACGAATGTGTGGAGGATGAACAACACACTCCTAAATAATCAGTGGGTCAAAGAAGAAATTACAAGTGAAATCAGTAAATAAATTGAGACAAATGAGAATGAGAACTAAACTTATCAAAACTTATGGGATACGGTGAAGCCAGTCTTGGGAGGAAAATTCAAAACCCTAAATGCCTATATTAAAAAAGAGCTAAACTCAAAGACTTAACTGAGCAAATAGACACTAGAAAAAGAACAGCAAACCAATCCCAAAGCAAGCAGAAGGAAAGAAATAATAAAGATTAGAGCAGAAATAAATGAAAAGAACAACAACAACAACAACAGAAAAAAAAAAAAAACAATAGAGAAAATCAACAAAACCAAAAGCTGGTTCTTTGAGAAGATCAATAAAATTGACAACCCCCTAACTGGATTAACAAAGAAAAAAAGAGAGAAATGCAAATAAATATAATCAGAAATGAAAGGGGGGAAATTACAACTGACCCCATAGAAATAAAAAGAATCAAAAAAGGATATTATGAGAAACCGTACGCCAACAAACTAAACCTGGATGAAATGGACAAATTCCTAGAAATGCACAACAAACCTACACTGATGCTACAAGAAATACAAGACCTTAACAAATTAATCACATTTTAAGAGATTGAATCTGTCATCAAAACTCTCCCAGCAAAAAAAAGTCCAGGACCAGATAGCTTCACAGGTGAATTCTACCAATCATTTAGAAAAGAATTAACTCCAATCCTGTTTAAACTTTTCCAAAATATTGAAGAGGAGGGAAAATTACCCAACACATTTTATAAAGCCAATATCACCCTAATACCAAAGCCAGATAAATATACTACAAGAAAAAGAAAATTACTGACCAATCTCTCTAATGAATATAGATGCAAAAATTCTCAACAAAATACCTGCAAACCGAATCCAACAGCATATCAAAAGACTTAACACACTGGTCTGTCCTCCATCAGCACCACCCATGATCTCAAGTGACCACCATCCCTCTGAGAACATAGCGGGTCTCCCTAGGATGGGAGTCCAACACCTTCCCACTAATTATGTGGGTTTCTACCCAACGATGCAACACACTATGCCAAAATGATCACTCACATACTCTCTAGAGGCCTGCCCCAATGCGCCCTGGCCCGAATGCCACCCATCCAACACCCTAAACCAGTAACCCTTCCTTGTCATATTGCCAAATGAGCATTCCCAACATTGTAATTTCAACCACATACCCGCCAATCCCCAGTGTTCACCTGCTCCCTCCCACAACCATCTCCCCAGTTCCATGGACCATCCAACCCACCCTCCCCACCCTGCTGCATCAAACCTACACCACCCAACCCAATATTATCACTGTACCCCTGTAAAGTCACTTCACCGCACAAATACACGCTTCCACCTTGTCATAGATTTCATCCGTATGGACGATGGCTCATAACCTTCTTCTCCCTTTCTTTTTTTCTGTAAACCTATCTTTATCTGCTCAGTTTGCTTAATTTATATCAGTGAGGTCATGTAATATTTGCCCTTCAATGCCTGTCTTGCTTCACTCAACATATGGTCCTCAAGGTCCATCCATGTTAGTACTGTATTCCTTCTTACTGCTGAGTAATATTCCATTGTATGTATATACATTTTGTTTATCCATTCATCAGTTGATGTGCATTTGGGTTGATTCCAACTTTTGGCAATGGTGAATAATGCCACTATGAACATTGGTGTGCATATATCTGTTCGTGTCTTTGCTTTCAATTCTGCTGGGTATAGAATTGCTGGATCATATGGCAGATCTATAATTTCTGAGGAACCGCCAAACCGTCCTCCACAATGGCTGCACCATTCTACATTCCAACAAGCAGTGGATGAGGGTTCCTGTTCCTCCGCATCCCCTCTCCAACACTTGTAGTCCTGTTTTTTTAATAGGTACCAGTCTAACGGGTGTGAGATGGTATCTCACTGTAGTTTTTATTTGCATTTCCCTAATAGCTAGAGATGTTGAGCATCTTCTCATGTGCTTTTTAGTTTAGCCATTTGTATTTCTTCTTTGGAGAAGTGTCTATTCAAATCATTTGTCCATTTTTTAAATGGGTTGTCTTTTTATTTTTGAGGTGCAGTATTTATTTATATATGATAGATAATAGACTCCTATCAGATATATAGTAACCAAATATTTTCTCTCATTGAGTAGGCTGCCTTTTTACTTTCTTCACAAACTCCTTTAAGGTGCAAAAGTTTTTAATTTTGAGGAGGTCCCATTTGTCTCTTTTTTCTTTCACTGCTCATGCTTTGGGTGTGAAATTCATGAAATCATTTCCTATTACAAGGTCCTTTAGATGTTTCCCTACATTATCTTCCAAGGTCTTTATGGTCTTGGCTTTTATATTTAGATCTTTGATCCGTTTTGAGTTAATTTTTGTATAAGGTGTGAGATCGGGTTCCTCTCTCATTCTTTAGGCTATGGATATCCAGTTCTCCAAGCACCACCTGCTGAAGAGGCCATTTTCTCCCAGTTGATGGACTTGGTGGCCTTATCAAATATCAGCTGACTGTATATGCAAGGATCTATATCAGAACTCTCAATTCAGTTCCATCGGTCAGTATGATTATCCTTGTGCCAATAACATGCAGTTTTGACCACTGTAAATTTGTAGTATGTTTTAAAGTCAGGTAGTGTGATTCCTCTGATTTCATTTTTCTTTTTCAATGTCTTTGGCTATTTGGGGTCTCTTGTCCTTCCAAATGAATTTCAGATAGTTTTTCCAATTCAGTGAAAAATGCTGTGTTGATTTCTATTGGGATTGCGTTAAACCTGTATATCAGTTTGGGTAGGATAGACATCTTAATGATGTTTAGTCTTTCTATCCACAAACAGAATATTCTTCCATTTATTTAAGTATTCTTTGATTTCCTTTAACAGTGTTATGTAGTTTTCTGCATATAAGTCATTTACATCTTTAAATTTATTTCTAGGTATTTGATTCTTTTAGTTGCTATTGTAAATGGTATTTTTTTCCTGATTTCCTCAGACTGCTCATTATTGGTGTACAGAAATGCTGATTTTTGTGCATTGATCTTATAACCTGCGACTTCACTAAATTCATTTATAAGCTCTAGAAGCTTTGTTGTAGATTTCTCAGAGCATTCTATGTATAGGATCATGTTGTCTGCAAATAGTGACACTTTTACTTCTTTTCCAATTTGAATGCCTTTTATATCTTTTTCCTCCCTAAGTGATCGAGCAAGTACTTCCAACACAATGCTAAATAGGAGCAGTGATAGTGGACATCCTTGTCTAATTCCCAATCTTAGAGGGAAAGTTTTTAGGAGTTCAGCACTGTATATGGTGTTCGCTGTGGGTTTATGCACATAATGATGTTCCCTTTATCATGTTGAGGAAGTTTCCTTCTATCCCTAACTTTTGTAGTGTTTTTATCACGAAACTGTTGTATTTTGTCAAATACTTTTTCTGCATCTAGAGAGATGATTATGTGATTTTTTTTTTTCAATCTGTTTATGTGATGTATAACATTGACTGATTTTCCTATTTTGAACCATCCTTGTAGAGCAGGGACGAAGCCCATTTGGCCATGGTGTATAATTCGTTTGATGTGTTGTTGAATACGATTAGCAAGTGTTTTGTTGAGGATTTTAGCATCAAAGTTCATTGGGGAGACTGGTCTATAGTTTTCCTTTCTTGTGGTGCCTTTGTTTGGCTTTGGTATTAGGGTGATGTTGGCATCATAGAATGAATTAGGCAATGTTCCTTCCACTTCTATTTTTTGGAAGAGTTTAAGCAGGACTGATGTTAGTTCTTTCCGGAATTTTTGGTAGAATTCACTTGTGAAGCCATCTAGTCCTGGGCTCTTCTTAGTTGGGAGGCTTTTGATGACTGATTCCATCTCACTACTTGTGATTGGTCTGTTGAGCTCGTCAATATCTTCTTTCATCAATGTAGGCTGCTTGTATGTTTCTAGGAATTTGTCCAATTCCTCTAAATTGTCCATCTTGTTGGCATATAATTTTTCAAAGTACCCTCTCATGATACTCTTTAATTCTGCGGGGTCAGTGGTGATATCCCCTTCTTCATTTCTTATTTTATGAATTTGCATTTTCTCTCTTTTTCCTTTGTTAGCCTAGCTTCTCGAAGAACCAGCTTTTGGTTTTACTTTTTTTATTGCTTTCTTTTTATTTCATTTAGTTCTGATCTAATCTTTTTATTTCCTTCTTTCTACTTCCTTTGGGGTTAGTTTGTTGTTCTTTCTCTAATTTCTCCAGGTGTGCAGTTAGGTCTTTGATTTTAGCTCTTTCTTCTTTTTTGATATATGCATTTACGGCTATGAATTTCCCTCTCGGTACCACTTTTGCTGTGTCCCATAGGTTTTCATACACTGTGCTGTCATTTCATTCATTTCAAGGTAGTTACTGATTTCTTTTGTGATTTCCTCCTTAACCCACTGTTTGTCTAAGAGTGTGCTGTTTAACTTCCATATCTTTGTCCCTAATCTGGTTCTCTGGCCCTTAGTGATTTCCAGCTCCATTCATTTTGGTCAGAGAAATTACTTTGTATAATTTCAATCTTTCTGAATTCATTGAGAGTTGTTCTGTGGCCAAGCATGTGTTCTATCCTGGAGAATGATCCATATGCACTCGAGAAGAATGTATATCACATTGTATTTGGGTGTAGTGTTCTGTATATATCTATTAGGTCCAGATCCTCTACTATTTAAAGTCTTTGTTTCTTTATTATTCTTTGTCGAGATGTTCTGTCTGATGGCGATAATGGTGTATTAAAGTCCCCCATCTATTTCTCCACTTAGTTTTTCCAGTGCTTGTCTGCTGTGTCCCAGGAGCCACAGTTCACCCCTTGTCAACCTGGCAGCCATACACATTACCTTAAACCTACTTAGTCTCTAAATAGAAACAATAACAGACATACATATATATATTTCTGCCTAACATTAGTCAACTGTCCTGTGTACAAGTAGAAATGTACTAATTTCCTACAAAATACAGCGCAAGTCCTTGGGGAATATTCACTCTTAAATTTGACGTCCTTAAATATTATGATATGAAACTAATACAATTTATGTCATATAAGGGAAAAAATTAACAAAGAAAACAAAGATATTTGTTTTATGTACATATACAATCACACTCATAACAAATCAAGGAAGAAAGTTTCATGAGCATTACAGTCTTCGTTTCTGTAACTGATCACATAGTCGATGGCCAAAGTTCATACTTATCACTACCTCCTCCACTACTCATTCAATGTTCTGTCACCGTCAGGAAGCACATCAGCTGGCTGTGGTTCTTTGCCTGGTGAGGTGACCCAAACTTTCATTCCTGAAGATTCTGGGCCATTGTTAGTCCTGTTTGGATTGGGATGTTGCAATTTTCCATTGACTTTAATCACAGGGTATAGCAGTACTAAGAGGTGCTCTAGAGGATCTCCTGTATTCCAGGCAAACTCCTTTACCCCCATATGTAGGCGCAGTCCTATTTCCCCTTGATAGGATCAATCACCCCAGCCAGTACAGTAATTCCCTTCTTTGCCTGTTGATTCAGATGTAAGAGGAGCCCAAAGTGGCCAGTGGCAGTCTTACCTTCCAGTTCAATGGAATCATTGTTGTGTTCCCTGGTGGAAGCACTGCTCCTTTTGGAACTAAAACCTGTAGATCAGCAGAGCTTAAGGTTGCAGGGACAGGAAGCAAAAATTTTCCTAGTGGATCACTAGGGGTAACAGTGAGTGGTGCCACTTCCATTTCCACCCCTTGATTCCTGGACCCATGAATTCTGGCTATGGGAGAAATAGCACCATAAAATGGACGCTGATTTAGAGCATACACAGCCTCCTGGAGAACACTGCCCCAGCCCTGCAAGGTATTGCCACCTAATTGGCATTGTAATTGAGTCTTCAAAAGGCCACTCCACCATTCTATCAATCCAGTTGCTTCAGGATGATGGAGAACATGGTAAGACCAGTGAATTCCATGGGCAAGTGCCCATTTCTGCACATCATTTCCTGTGAAATGGGTTCCTTTGCTGTGTGGAATGCCATGGCGGTGGGTAAGACATTCCATAAGTCCACGGATGGTAGCTTTGGAAGAAACATTGCATGCAGGGAACATAAACCCATATCCAGAGTATGTGTCTATTCCAGTTAAAACAAATCACTGTCCCTTCCATGATAGAAGTGGTCCAATGTAATCACCCTGCCACCAGGTAGCAGGCTGATCACCTCAGGGAATGGTGTCATATTGGGGGCTGAGTGTGGGTCTATGCCGCTGGCATATTGGGCACTCAGCAGCGGCTGTACCTAAGTCATCCTTGGCGAGGGGAAGTCCATGTTGCTGAGCCCATGCATAAACTCCATCCCTACCCTCCATTGCCACTTTATTCATAAGCCCATTGGGCAATAACAGGAGTGGCTGGGGAAAGAGGCTGAGCATTAGCCACAGAGCAGGTCATCTGATCCACTTAATTATTAAAATCTCCCTCTGCTGACTGCTGAAGTCACCCTCTGGCGAGCGTTCACGTGGGACACAAATATTTTCATGTTTTTTGCCCACTCAGAAAGGTCTATCCACATACCTCTGCCCCAGACCTCTTTGTCATCAATTTTCCAGTCATGTTCTTTCCAAATCTCCAACCATCAAGCCAAACCATTGGTAACAGTCCATGAATTAGTGTACAAACACATCTTCAGCCATTTCTTCTTCCAAGCAAAATGAACAACCAGGTGCACTACTCAAAATTCTGCCCACTGGGAGGATGTGCCCTCACCACTGTCCTTCAGGAATATGCCAGAAAGGGGCTGCAGTACTGCAGCTGTCCACTTTTGGGAGGTACCTGCATATTGTGCAGAACCTTCTGTAAACCAGGCCTGAGTTTTCTCTTCCTCAGTCAACTGATTGTAAAGGACTCCCTCAGAGGCCAAAGCTGTGGGCTGGGAAAGAGAAGGTAACATGGCAGGGGTGGCAACCATGGGCATTTGGGCTACTTCCTTATGTAACTTAGGACCCACTCGTGCCCTATCTCGTACATACCACTTCCACTTTATTATGGAGTGTTGCTGTGCACACCCAACTTTATGGTTTGGTGGGTCAGACAATACCCAGCTCATGACAGGAAACTCAGGTCTCATGGTAACTTGGTGGCTCATGGTTAAGCAGTCTCTACACTAAGGCCCAGTAGCAGGTCAAAAGCTGTTTCTCAAAAGGAGAGTAGTTATCTGCAGACGATAGCAGGGCTTTGCTCCAAAATCCTAAGGGTCTGCGTTGTGATTCTCCTATAAGGGCCTGCCAAAGGCTCCAGACAGCATCTTTATTTGCCACTGACACTTCCAGCACCACTGGATCTGCTGGATTATCTGCCCAAGCTTGCACAACAATCCGGACCTGTCGCAGAGCCTCCTCTTGTTCTGGTTCCCAATCAAAACTAGCAGTTTTTCTGGTCACTCAGTAAATGAGCCAGAGTAGCACACCCAAATGAGGAATGAGTTGTCTCCAAAATCAGAAGAGACGAACTAAGCATTGTGCCTCTTTTTTGGTAATACAAGGGGCCAGATGCAACAGCTCATCTTTCACTTTAGAAGGTATATCTCACATGTCCCACACCACTGGACACCCAGAAATCTCACCAAGGTGGAAGGCCCCTGTATTTTTGTTGGATTTATCTCCATCCTCTCTCACACAAATGCCTTATCAATAAGTTAGAGTCATTGCTCCTTCTTGCTCACTAGGTCCTACAAACATATCATCAATATAAGGAACCAGTATGATGTGGGAGGGAGAGACAATCAAGGTCCCTGCAGACAATATTATGACATAGGGCTGGAGAACTGATATACCCTTGAGGCAAGATGGTAAAGGTATTTTGCTGGCCTTTCCAGCTGAAAGCAAACTGTTTCTGGTGGTCCTTACTAATGGCAATTGAAAAAAGCATTTGCCAGGGAGCGGAGGTGGCTCAAACCATTGGGTGCCTCCCTCCCATGTGGGAGGTCCTGGGTTCGGTTCCCAGATACCTCCTAAAAAGAGCACACAATGAGCAAACAACAAGGGGGAGGGAGAAATAAATAAAATAAAAATAAAATATTTTTTAAAAAAAATAAAAAGCATTTGCCAGATCAACAGCTGCATACCAGGTACCAGGGGATGTGTTGAGTCACCACCTGGTTAAGTTTACGATAATCTACTATCATCCTCCAAGATCCATCTGTTTTCTGCACAGGCCAAATAGGATTGTTGAATGGGGATGTGGTGGGAATGACCACCCCTGCATCCTTCAAATCCTTGATGGCGGCACTAATCTCTAAATCCCTCCAGTAATCTGGTATTGCTTTTGATGTACTATTTTGCTAGGTAGGGGCAGTTCTAGTGGCTTCCACTTGGCCTTTCCCGCCATAACTCCATAAGTCAGGGATCCAATGTGGGGATTCTGCAGTTATTGAGTATGTCTATTCCAATTATGCATTCTGGAACTGGGGAAATAACCATGGAATGGGTCTGGGGATCCACCCCACTAAGAGACAGACCTGAGCTAAAACTCCATCAATCACCTGACCTCCATAAGCCCCCACTCTGACTGGTGGACCACAGTGACGTTTTGGGTCTCCTGGAATTAATGTCACTTTTGAGCCAGTGTCTAATAATCCCTGAAATGTCTGATCATTGTCTTTTCCCCAAAGCACACTCTAGTAAAAGGCCGTAGGTCTCCTTGGGGAAAGCTGGGTGGAAGATAAACAGTATAAACTTTTGGCAGTGTAACAGGATCCTTCCCCAAGGGGACCTGGCTGCCTTATCTTTCAAGGGACTCTGGGTCTGTAAACTGTCTCAAGTCTGGGAATTGATTAAGGGGCCGTGATTCTCTGTGTCTGTAATTCAAGTCAGGGTTTTGTTCACTCAACCTAGAACTCTTCTGCTTATACAGATAAAGCAGGAAGTTAGTAGACTGCCCATGTATTTCACTTCTAGGTACCCCATGATTCTATTAGCCAATGCCATAGCTCTATGCGATTCAGACTCTTTTGATTGCTGCTTTGAGTTTGCATTTCATTGAGGTAGCCACGCCCACCTTGTCTTTGGTGATTACTGATACTTGACTTTTATTGGCCGGAAATCCGGTCATCCCTGTAATGTTGTTTAAGGATTCTAGTTCCATTATAGCAGTTCCTACAGTAATATCTGGACTACAGAGAAGAGCAACCACAGAGCTCTTCAGGGAAGATGGAGTTAGTCTTACAAATTTATTCCTCACACTCCTGGTTAAAGGTGTGTCCTCTGTATATTCCTGGGGTGGGTGGGCAGGTCTTAAATAGTAAATCTATTCTAGCATTCCAATCTCTCTAAGCCTTTGAATCCCCTCATCTCCAGTATACCAGTGTAAATCGAGCCCTTTCTGACCCCTCGAGCTACAGCAATGAATCCAGAATTTCTGCTTAGTGGGCCCGTATCAATAAATTCAGCCTGATCCAACTTTATATTCCTTCCACCATTATCCCATACCCTTAATATCCATTTCCACACATATTCCCGATTTCTGTCTACATAAGTTGGAAAACTCTTAATTGTATTAGTCAGCCAAAAGGGTGCTGATGCAAAGTACCAGAAATCTGTTGGATTTTATAATGGGTATTTATTTGGGGTAAAAGCTTAAGGTTACAAGACCCTAAAGAGTCCAACTCAAGGTACCATAAGAGGTATTTTCTCACCCAAGTCAGTTTGATGTGGTTGAATCAAAGCCCTAATCTTGATTTAATCAAGTAACCATAAAACTTTTTAATTTAATACAATGAAAGGGTGTCACACCCAGAGGAACAGACAAGTTTACAAATATAATCAATATCTTTTTGGTGGACACAGTCTGATGAAATTACCAAAATTGCTGGAATGATTTTATAAATGGGTTTGGGGTATTTTTTGGAGAAACTGTCAGATGCATAGTGGAAAAGGCCTGGACTGCTTTGAAGAGACTGATGTTAGGAACATGGAACCTAAGGTTATTTCTGATAATGCCTTAGGAAGAAACGATAAAACTATTATTGGAAACTGGAAGAAAGGTGATACATGTTTTAAAGTTGCAGAGAACTAAGGAAGATTGACTCCTGATGTTATATGGAAAGCAGAATTTGAAAATTATGCACTTAGACATTTAGGCAGGGAGTTTTCCAAACTAAATGGGGAAAATGCAGCCTGGCTTCTCCTTTGCAGCTTAAAACAAAATGTTAGAGAAAAGAGATAAGCTGATAACTGAATTGTTGGGGACAAAGAAACCAGAAACTGATTCTGGAAATTCCATGCCTCTGGAAATCAAGCCCCCAGATGATAGTGCCCCATTTGAGGAATTAACTAAACTTGGAACTTGTAAGTCAGAATTGAAAATGCAGTTATCCAGGAACGACTTGTGAAAAGTCTTACTGTCTGATGGCTTGGACCCTTGCTTCCTGCATGTTAAGCCAACAAGCTTTTTGCAAAATCTGTATGAACAAAACCACTGTCAGCCTGAACTGAAAGGGACATGGAAGGGAGAGATGGAAGGGAAAACAGCTTTAAGAGGAAAACCATGGAAGCTGAGGTCTGGAATTAAGACATCTCCTTGGGCAAGAATGGAACTCCATCCATTATGTATGGAAAGGGTGAGTTTGCCCCAGCACTTGAAGAGGGTGGATGTTCCAGAGAGGGTGGATCACATTTCCCAAGGGTTGGGGAGAGTGAGGTCGACACCCCAGTACTCTGAGAGGGGTGGACCTGTTCCCCACAGATTAGGGAAGGCCAGGTCACCACACTATTCTGAGGCAAATGGGCCTGTATGTCAGAGATTAGGGAGAAGGTTACTGCCACCTCACTGTACTAAGAGGATTGAGACTCTACCCCAGAGATTGGATAAATTGGGGCCATCATCCCAATGTTCTTGGAGGGTAAGGTCTGGAGCTGTCGACACCCAGATGCTTGATGAGGGTGGAACCAAAAAATGGCCATTGGGCAAGCCTGTGGAAAGGGTGGGCCCCCATGAGGCCTCAAGGAGGAGAAGAAATCATCTTAGGAATGATTCTCAAACTGAAATCTAATGGGAGCAGGCCCTGAAGGTTTCCAGAAATGTTGGGAAGCTGTGATGCATGTTTCCCTCCCTAATTCTCCTTATGTTAATGCAAATGTTCATCCTATGTCTCTGTCCCTTTGTATATTGGAAGCAGATAAATTAGTTTCACAGGTCTACAGCCAGAGAGAACTTTGCCTTAAGACAAACTGTATAACTTATTCATTGTGATGTGATTTTGTACTTAACACTGTTACTGATTTAAGGGTTTTTTGAATATTGCAATGTCTTTTTGGAATTCAGAGGGTACAGTGCAGCAGTTTGAGATTTATGAACCCCAAAAAAGAAAGATTATGTTTGTAAACTGCTCTGTTCCCCTGGGTGTGATCCCCTTTGGTTGTATTAGATTCAGCCTGAGATGGCTTTGATTAAATTATGTCAGATTAGGGCTTTGATTAGGGTGTAACTCAGGTTAAGTCCCCGCCCCCTTGGTGGGCTATATAAACGGACACTCACTCAAGAAGACATACAGAAGGCGGCACAGGAAAAAAGAGAGCTACATAGACACAGCAGAGGAGAGAGCTCTGATCCTGCAACCCAGGGAAGAGAGATGAGCCATTTGCCTATTAGTTTGCAGCTGAAGAGAACAGAGCAGCTGAGGAAGTCCAGAAAAAACAAACCCTATGCCAGCCTACAGCTGAGATCAGAATAAGCTGGGCCCATAGAGCCTTAAGAGGAAGAAGGAAGGAGAGACCAGGCTCTCCATCTTACTTCAACACAGTGGCAACTGACTTTGGTGAGAAACCAACCTTGAGTTGGACTCTTTAGGGCCTTGTAAATGTAAGCTTTACCCCAAATACCCCTTTATAAAAGCCAACAGATTTCTGGTACTTTGCATCAGCACCTCTTTGGCTGACTAATACAGAATTGTAAATAAATTAAAGGGTAAAAAGACAGCTAATACAAGGAGATGACAACAGAAAGCCCAAGGACAAAATGGATTGAGTAATGCCTTTACAGTAATAACATTGAATGTTTTTGGTGGTTGTTTTTTTTTTTTTAAAGATTTATTTTATTTATTTATCCCCCCCTCCCCCCGCCGTGCCCACCGTTTATGCTCGCTGTCTGCTCTCTGTGTCCATTCGCTGTGTGTTCTTCTGTGTCTGCTAGTCTTCTCTTCTCGTCTTCTCTTTAGGAGGCACCAGGAACCGATCCCGGGACCTTCCGACGTGGGAGAGAAGCACTCAATCACCTGAGCCACCTTAGTTCCCTGGTTTGTTATGTCTCTCACTGTGTCTCCTCTGTGTCTCTTTTTTGTTGTGTCATCTTGTTGCGTCAGCTCTCCATGCGGTCCAACTTGCTTTCACCAGGAGGCCCTGGGAACCGAACCTAGGACACTCCATAATGGTAGATGGGAGCCCAGTCACTTGAGCCACATCCACTTCCCAACACATTGAATGTTAATGGCTTGAATTCCCCAATCAAAAGAAGAACTGATAGAATGGAGAAAAAAATAACTATATGTTACCTACAAGAGACCCACCTCAGATGTAAGGACACAACCAGGATAAAAGTGAAAGGTTGGAATAAGATATTCCATGCAAATAGTAACCAAAAAAGAACTGTAGTAGCAATACTAATATTGGACAAAATAGATTTTAAATGTAAAACTGTTATAAGGGATAAAAGTCATTATTTAATAATAAAAAGGGCAATACACCAAGAAGAATGTCTTTTTGGAATTCAGAAGTTATAGTATAGCAGTTTGAGATTATTTATGTACCTAACCTGAATGCCCCAAGATACATGAGGCACACACTGGCAAAACTGAAGGGAGAAATAGATGTCTCTACAATAATAGTTGGAGACTTCAATACCCCACTCTCAGTATTGGATAGAAAATCTGGGAAGAGGATAAATAAGAAACAGAGAACTTGAATAATATGATAAATGAAATAGACCTAACAGACATCTATAGAGTACTGTACCCCAAAACAGCAGGATATACTTTCTTTTCAAGTGCTCATGGATCCTTCTCCAAGACAGACCATATATGTTGGGTCACAAGATAGGTCTCAATAAATTTAAAAAGATTGAAATTATACAAAACCCACTCTCTGATCATAATGGAATGAAGCTGGAAATAAAAAATGAACAGAAAAAGGGAAAATTCATAAATATATGGAGATTAAACAACACACTCTAAATCAGTGGGTCAAAGAAGAAATTGCAAGAGAACTCTGCAATTATCTTGAGGTGAATGAAAATGAGAACACAACAATATCAAAATCTATGGGACACCAGAAAGGCAGTGCTGAGAGGGAAATTTATAGCCCTCAATAGGGGAAGGGAAGGGGAAGGAAGAAAGAAAGAAAGCTAAAATTGAAGATCTAACTGCACACCTGCAGGAATGAGAGAAAGAACCACAAACTAATCCCAAACCAAGCCAAAGGAAAGAAATAGTAAAGATCATAACAGAAATAAATGAAATCGAGAGCAAAAAAACAACAGAGAGAATCAACAAAACCAAAGGTTAGTTCTTTGAGAAGGTCAACAAAATTGACAAACACTTAGCTAGACTGACAAAGAAAAAAAGAGAGAAGAGCAAATACATAAAATCAGAAATGAGAGGGGGGACATTACCACTGACTCCGCAGAAATAAGAGATCATAAGAGGATACTATGAACAGCTGTATGCCAAAAAAACTAGACAACGTAGAGGAGATGGACAAATTCCTACAAACACATGAACCACTGTCCTAAACTGGCCCTAGAAGAAATAGAAAACCTCAACAAACCAATCACAAGTGAAGAGATTGAAAGTCATCAAAAACCTCCTAAAAATGAAAAGCCCAGGACCAGATAGCTTCACAGGTGAGTTTTACCAATTATTCAAAGATGATCTAATACCAATCTTGCTCAAGCTCTTCCAAAAATTGAACAAGAGAGAACGCTACCAAACTCATTTTATGAAGCCAACACCACCCAATACCAAAACCAGATAAAGATACCACAAAATATCGCTAATGAATATAGATGCAAAAATCCTCAAAATACTTGCAAACCGAAGCCAAAAGCACATTAAAAGAAGTATACACCACAATCAAGTGGGTTTTATCCCAGGTATGCAAGGGTGGTTCAACACAAGAAAATCAATTAGTGTAATAAACCACATTGATAAATTAAAGAAGTAAAATCACATGATCCCCTCAATTGATGCAGAAAACACATTTGACAAAATACAGAAACTTTTCTTGATAAAAACACTCCAAAAGATAGAAATAGAAGGAAGCATTCTCAATACAGTAAAGTGCATATATGAAAAACCTACAGCTAGCATTGTACTCAATGGTGAAAGGCTGAGTTTTGTTTGTGTGTATTTTATTATTTTTATTATTGGAAAAATTAAAGTACTCTAAGAGTGACTGAAGTGATGAATGCACAAATATATGATTACACCAAATACCACTGAATATACGCTTTGGGTGGATTTATGCTTTATTAATATGTATCAATAACATTGATTTGTTTAAAAGAGAGAAATGGAGAATTCACAAATATGTGGAAATGAAACATACCCTTAAGCAATGAATGGGTTAAAAAAAATAACAGCTAAAATTTGGAAATATCTTGAGGCAAATGAAAATGAAAACACAACATACCAAAACTTATGGGATGGAGCAAAGGCAGTGATGAAAAGGGAAAGTCATAGCTCTCTAAATGCTTACATTAAAAAAGGAATATCTCAAATTAGAAACCTAATCTCAAAACTGGAGAATCTACACTCACCAATCCCACTTTCAGGTATATATCCAAAAGAACTGAAAGCAGCAACTTGAACAGTTACTTGCACACCAATGATCATAGCAGCATTATTCACAATTGCCAAAAGGTAGAAATCACCCAAGTTTCATCAACAGATGAATGGATAAACAAATGTGGAATAGTCACACGATGGAATATTTGGCCACAAAAAGAAATGTTCTGATACACATGACAACACGAATGAACCTTGAAGACGTCATGTTGAGTGAAATAAGCCAGGCACAAAAGGAAAAATATTGTATGATCTCACTAATGTGAAATAATTAGAATAAGCAAACTCATAAAGTCAGAGACTAGACTATAGGTTACCAGGGGTCAGGGTGGGGGTAGGGAATGGGGAGTTAATGCTTAAGTTGTACAAAATTTGTATTTAAGATGATGGAAAAATTTTGGTAAAGGATGATGGTGATGGTAGAACTGAAACATACATTTGAATGTGATTAAAAGGGGGAAATTTAGACTGCATATACATTACTAAAATAAAATAAAATTAAAAAATAGCCATAGGACTGTACAACAGAGTGAACCCTAGAGAAACCATAGCCTAGAGTTAATAGTACAATTATAAAACCGTTCTTTCATCAATTGCAGCAAACGTACCACACTAATGCAAATTGTTAATAACAGGTTAGTATATGGTAACTCTGTTTTTCATGCATGACTTTCCTGTAAACCTACAATTTCTCTAATAAAAAAGTAAAAATTAAATAAATTGAAGGGGAGAAATAAAGCACCCTGAAATCTGAATGAAAACTTATAACACAAGACATGGTATTTATGCTTCCTAGGATGTTAGATTCTACTAAAAACTCACTCTCAAAATCTTCAAATAGTCTGAAAATTTTATATAGAATACATCCATGTAGACCACAATTTTGGAAAACTTCATATTAAGAATTTGATAAAGGGTTCTTTTTATCATAACACTGATATTCAACTACTCATCAAATTACTAAAGTTACTCTAAATAACAGTCGCCTTTAAAGGGAAAATATAGACGGAATGTGGAAAAGTGCATCTTAAGCTAAATCTGCACGAATAGGTTAAATCACATAAGAAAAGAATTATTTGACAAAAGTTTCCAAAATGGCTAAACAGCAATCATTCTAGGATATTTAAATTAGCCTAAAAGACCAAAAGTTATTTTAATTCAATGCACTGATGTAAGCAAGCATCACCAACATAAACAAGGATGAAATAAAAACATATTATGAAGTTCAAGGAGCTCACGTACCTCTTTCGCCACCCATACTTATCAGATCAGCCACTGGAAGCTGATGACAAGCTGTCATTTTATAAAGTTACCGTAGTCAAAAACTACAAAGACCAAATTTTCCCAACATCTACCCTACCCTACCTTCACTGTTTCCTTTTTGTATAGGATAATGAGATGGAAATATTACATATCTGGGGTCTACCCCATTTCTAGGAACTTTATCGTTTTACAGTATCACCAATCAAGCAGTTTTTCCAAGGGATAATTCTGCTGATATGATGTAAAAAATACATTCTAAAATAAAACTCTAAAGTTGCTAATGCAAAAGTACTGTTTAGTTTCAAATTCAGAAATGAGTTCACTAAGAAAAAAAAAGCATCAAATATAATGTGAAAAATCACTGAAAATCCAGAAACACCATTTTCCAAAAAATTCTCTTACCACTACTTGTGATTTTATAATTTAAGCTATTATTTGGGTATATTTTGATATCAGAATTTTGGAATTGAAAAAAACTTTTAGTCTGATACTGTCAGTTGTTTGCCAAGTAAAACTTTTGCTAAAATCAGTGAATGGAAGTGAAGGTGCGGGTTCGGCCGCGGGCTATGAGCGGCCCCTGCCCGGATGGCAGCAGTAGTTCTAGGGGGAGACACCATGGGCCCGGAGCGAATCTTCCCCAATCAGACTGAGAACTGGGGTCGCACCAGGGCCCTACAGAAGGCACTGGGGATTGGAGCAGTGAAGAGCCTGAGGAAGAGCAGGAGGAAGCCGGGTCAGGCCCAGCTGGCTACTCCTACCAGCCCCTGAACCAAGATCCTGAACAAGAGGAGGTGGAGTTGGCACCAGTAAGTGATGGAGAAGATGTAGTTGCTGATATCCAGGAGCGGATCCAGGCCCTGGGTCTGCATTTGCCTGACCCGCCATTAGAGTGAGGATGAAGAGGAGGAGGGAGCTACAGCATTGAGCAACCACAGCTCTGTTCCCATGGACCCAGAACACGTAGAGCTGGTGAAAAGGACAATGGCTGGCGTAAGCCTGCCTGAACCAGGGGTTCCTGCCTGGGCTCGGGAGATCTCAGATGCCCAGTGGGAAGATGTGGTACAGAAGGCCCTCCAAGCCCAGCAGGCATCCCCTGCCTAGAAGTGACACACAGAGAGCTGCCTTATCTCCCTGCATTCCAGGCCAGACCCAGCACAGGACTGAACACATCCGTGGTTTTAATGCCCATCTCCATCCTCCCCATCTCCCTTTCCACATCAAGGCAAATAAGACTTCTTCTCAGAGACCCACTTTATTCAGTTCTGTACATATGGGGACATCGGCCCAAACCCAACCCACCTTAGCATGTATCGCTCTGTGGAGAATAAAGCACCCTATGTACACAGCAAAAAAATAAAAAATAAATAAAATCAGTGAATGGTAAAAGGCATATTTCACTGATAAAGTAAAACATTTTAAGTATTATACTTTAGTAAGTCCATTTTACTCACTTTAATAATCTCTTACAAAGGACTGTAGAGGTAGAATTACTTTCTATACTAGGTAATAGTTTAATATAAGATATAATTATAATACAGATAATATATTTAAGTAGCACCAATGAGTGCAGGAAAAAAAAACAAACTACCCCAATATTGTGCAAAATAAACATTTACCGAGAAATGTATATATTTATTCATCTGTGTTTACTTTTTAGTTTTTAATTGTTTATATTTTTGATTATTAAATGTACAAATAAAGTTAAGAGGGAAAAAAAATAAATAAATAAATAAATAAACATTTACCAACCCAATTAGGAGGGCTAGTTTACCTGGTAAGAGTTGCAATCCTTTCATATTTGGCTCAAGCAGTTTTTGATGAATCTCCACAATCACTAAACAATAGCATGGCAAATTCTACTCTTCCAAATGTGCCAAGAGACAGTCTTTCACATTTTAATTCAAGAGTCCATAAAAGATGTATATTACTGGAAAATATTGTAACTTTCAACAGCCACTTTTTCTGTACTTGTTAAACTGTGAACATTTTTTAGATGCAGGGTTATTTCAACACTACACTATCCCTTTAGATGATGTACTCTTAGGGATTTAATAATTATAATATGTGAATTACTAATATAAAAACAGTATCTACTAACATTACTATCAGGCAAACTAAAAAGGCTTCCACCTATTACTGACTTCATAGAAATCAGACACCCAGTGTAGAAAACAAGTTTTGAAAGTTCTGGTGATCACTTCTAAGAGAATCACTACATCAAAAAAATTAGAAGGATCAAGTGAAAAAAGAAAAGAAACTACTGAGTAAATCTTAACAGGTATGAAGGCTCGAATAAATATACTATTTAAGGTTAATAATGCAACAATGAATCACAGCAGAAACTGTAATAAGACTGAGAACAAAAACAAATGAACAGGGAAAAACACTAAATAAATAAAATGGCACTGAAAGAAGGTAAGCAAAA
>JAQZBX010022359.1:0-31618 GCA_029593785.1 Cabassous unicinctus
TGCAAGAGTTTCCGAGGTGGTGCTTGTTATAAACACAGACTATCAGCCCCACCTCCAGGGATTCTGATTTGGTAACCAAAATAGGGTTTGGAAATCAAGTTATTAAAAGGCACCCTGCAGTGGTCTGTGGACCTTACTTGAAAAACATTGAGCATATTAGTCAAGTGTGCTGGTCTCTCGAGCCAAAAAAATCTGGGTTCTCAATCCAATTATAGGAATTCATTACTTGTGTTACTTTGGGCAAGTTGTACAGTGTCTCTGAGCTTCAGTTTCCTCATCTATAAAATAGATATGATAACGTTAGGGCTTGTCATCAGAACAAAATCTTAACAAAGCCCCAAATTGTTTTAAGCTTTTCCTATTATTAACAACGGTGAAAATGATAACAGTAACTAGACTTGCTGTGAGCTGGACACTGCGGTTAGCACCTTCCACTCTTTATTTGAGTGAAGCTTTTCAATGCTTCTCTGAGGTGGTTGCTATTGTTATCTTCAATCTGCAGAGGAGAATTCTGAGTCTCAGACAAATTGCCTGAGTCACACCTTTGGTAGGTAGTGGATCAAGCTTGTTTGGTTTTGTTGTTTTGGGTTTTTTTTTTTCCCCCTGCTGGACCTTCAGCGACTTCACTCCTTGTGTCTCTCAATTGCGTTGCTGATGATGGGGAAATCCCAGTGTTCTGCCCTTTCCCCTGAAGTCTCGTTGGAGACATAACCAGCAGGATTATACCCCCAGCACTGTAATTCAGCATGGCAGTCTAGGGAAAAACACCTTGTGGAATTTCATTTCTTATCTTTTTATGTCCCCTTTAATTTTCATTTAAGTTCCCCTCTGTTAAAGGCAGTTCCTTCAGCTCTCGTAAAACTTTATGGTCTTTACTTGTGATTAGGCAATGGTGAAATTGATTCTCTAAAACCAACTTCTAGTCAAGTTATGTAATTAGCCAATAAGGAAGGCCGAGAGAGTAATATGTACAAGGCTGTCCCTCAAGAGGTCAGATGTATTATCATTGGTTAGATGCCGTGTCTTTAATACACCATCAGCTTGGAAAACACTATCCATTAGCAAGAGACCAGAGCAGTGAGAAACCTCAAAAGGTCGAACGGTCCATTCTGAGGGCTCCACAAAGAACTCATCATCCCAGAACGACGATTAGCTTCCGTCTCTGGGGCTGTCGGAGAGCACAATAGGTCCGAGTATTTTCTCTTCAGTGGATTAACCCATTGAATTTCAGCCCTAGCTCTTGCTTTCCACATCCGATGTCCCACGTGACTTCCTGCCAGAATAGATTTTGATTTTGGTCGTGCAGCTGCCATAGCTGAGGCAGTATGAGGAGCTGTGAGCCTGAGCTTCTGGGGAGAGGACTTGCCATTACCCTCGTGATGAGTTTACCTGATGCTTCACCCAGGCTGAGGCAGACGCCGGGAAACGTCACCAAGCCCGTTTCCTCCTCTTCCTTGACACAGCTAGACTTCATTGCCCAGTCTCTCTTGCATTAGGCATGGCCGCATGACCGAGTTCTGGCCTACGGCATGTGTGAGGAAGTGATGCTGTCCCTTTCAGGCCTGACCTATCAAAACCTGCCATTCACAAACCTCCTGCTCTTTCCCCAGCAGGCTTGATGCAGACAAACATAATGGCTTTGGAAGCCGCACTTTAAGGATGGGCAGGGCCGTGTCCCCTGAATCACCGCATGGAGCAAAGCCACTTGCAGATCAAGAATACTAGTTTTACACTTTATGGGAATACCAAGCCAACTTGTATCGCTTCACAGCAGCCAGTGTTAGCTGAACTAATTCATGTCTGTATGGCTATTTTTGACAAGGAATCGTGGCACAAGGCTCACTGATACTGCTGATCAGTTTGAGATTGTGAGTGATTGGGGCTTCACAACTGTGCTTGGATATGGAGTGCTGACCCCATCATTCTCTCCTCTCAAGAGCCCTCCTTGCCCGTTCTGTCCAAAGTAACCACCCACATTTTCTGCATCCCATTACTTTATTTCATTTCTCTGCATAGCACGTATCACTGTCAGATGTTATCCATCCATCCATCCATCCATCCATCCATCCATTCATTTATTGCTTATTTATTACTTTTCTCTTCCAAATAAATAAAAGATGCAGGAGATCAGGGACCTCATCTGTCTTGTCCACTGTTATATCTTCATCACTTAGAACGGTGCATGATACAGAGGAGGAGCTTCATGAATATTTACTGATGAATGAATGAGGGAATGAATGAGGGAATTGCAGCTTTTACTGTACTTTTGGGATAGTTCCAGTTTCAAATAATCATCTTTCTTTTCAATGAAGGGAGTCTGTTAAATGAGTAACTGAATGAGAATTTAGTCTTCGTCTAACTGAAATGTATCGAGTACTTACTATGGGTCAGGAGCTGTGCTGGGCACTAGGGGTACAGAGATGAGACCATGTGGCCCTGCCCTGCAGCAGCTTCTGGTCTGCTGGTGGTGGAGAGACACAGAATCAAATAATTTCAGGGACATGAGTTAGGTAGTAAGGTGGTGGCTTATACCAGCAACATGGAAGGTGGGACTTTAGCCTGTTGTAGAAGTTCAGGGAGGGGTTCTGGGGAGAGATAGGTAACCCTTTGGCTGATCTTAAAGTACAAGTAGGAGTTAAGCATCTGGACAGAAGGCACAACATATGAAACCACATGGTGTATGCAAAGAGCCACCATCAGTTTGTTAGAGCATCAGGTATAGCTCAGAAATGATGGGAGACAAGGCTAGAGGGATAAATAGAGCACTGGTTGCTGACATCCTTGAATCCCATGGTAGGGAGTTTGGCCTTAAGTTGTTCTTTTGCTCAACTGGAGGGAAGAAGCTGAGGATGAAAACCAGTGTAGAACAGGTGGTAGAACAGGAAGCTGAGATATTTCACACATAAAAATCTCTAATTTTTTAGGGAAGTAGGAGGCCACGTTATCTACTGAGAATGACAAAGGCAGAGGTTAACTAGGGGTCTGAGCAGACCTAATGAGATACCAGTGGTGATTGCAATAAGACTTGCAGACCCAGCCAACTGTGCTGGTAACTGGCAGGTGCCAGCTATACACCGGAATTAACTTGGTCTGCACATAATAGAAAAACCTAAAATAAACAAGGCAGAATTATGTATTTTTCTCATGTATAAAAGGTCCAGAGGCTATCTAGGGCTATATTGATGGTGTCATGTTTATCAGGGTCACTCTCTCATTGCTCCTCCATCCTAAGCATTCCATTATGGCCCAAGATGGCTGCTTGAGTGCCAGCCATTGCAGACAGCAAGGAGGAAGAAGGGGCGATGAAGAAGGACATGTCCTCTCCCTCTGGAGGAGACTTTACTGAAGGCCCCCGCAATACTTCCCTTTACATCTTAGTCCTGATAATGGAGATTGGGAAAGGTAATCTTTCCATTTAGCAGCAGTGTATTATGACTGGTTTCAGGGTTTTTTTTAGTGACTTCCAACAGCTGGGGAATATGGAGGAGAAGGCATGTTACAAGACAGAGGGACAGGGTACAGAAGAATTGAGAAGTGCTGGCAAGCAACAAAATTCTGCCATCTAGACCCTGCAGGACAGTAAGATCTGGATGGAGCTGGAGGTCAAAGGTCAAATGTGGCTCAGCAAAAGCATGAGATATTGAAATCTAAGATTTCTGATGTGGAGAAGATCTGGGTGTTGACAAATTCTAGTCTGCTGCTCTGAGGGTGGATGGTTGAAAAATGAGGGTGAAAATCGCTAGAATTCAGAAGGTCAGAGAGCTACAGGCTAGGATATTGGGTCAGTCAACCAGATAATGAGAGGGTATATGAGAGAGAAAAGATGGGGAACTTTATAAAACTTTTCACATCAATAAATTCACAGACCAATAAGAGAATGTACAGTGTGTTCTGATATTTTTACACACAATATATTCAGCTGAGATCCAGTTGTAGCTTGAAATCATGTTGCGATTAAAAATGCGCCCTCCAGGGGAGTGGATGTGGCTCAAGAGGTTGAGCACCTGCTTCCGACATAGGAGGTCCCAGGTTTGGTTCCCAGTGCCTCCTTAAAACAAAAACAAACAAAACGCAAACAAAGGGGAAAAAACAACTCAGGGGAGTCAGTGTGGCTCAGTGGTTGAGCTCTGGCTTCTCACATACCAGGTCCCAGGTACAATCCCTGACCCTGGTACCTCAAAAAGAAAAAAAAAAAAAAGTGCCCTCACTACCGTTCACCCTGAATGAGACTGCAATTCATTTAGGTTGTACAGATTATGGGAGTTCTGTTTATGGGACCATTTCAGTCACTGAGCATAGAATTTGGTGAACTCCTCCTTGTCTTGGGTGATGGCTTCCCATAGAACTAAATGTTGTATACCTGCAATTCAAAAGACCCCTGTCATTAGAGCCCGGGAGACTTTTACGTCTAAATAGCTTAATTGTTGCTCTACAGGGCAATCATAAATGTAAGTCAACTTAACATGGCTTGATTGCTAGTAATGACTCAGTCCCTATAATGGTATCTAGCCAGTCCCACCCAGTGCCTTTGTGGAAAACGCTACCTGCAGACTAAGGCACAAAATGTTATCAGGACACTGGACATTTCAAGTAAAAAATAAACAAAAATCACATGGTGACTCTGCTGGTTCCTATTTGCGAAATAGCAGAACATTTGTCTTTCATTGCCTCTGAAGACAGAGCTGGCCCACCACGTGGAGAAAGCTACATAAAGGACAAGGCGCTAAAGAGCGTGTCTGTTTTTCTCTCTGACCAAAGCACATCCTTAAAAATCTCTTCACAAGCTCTCATCCCATCCTCTGCCTTGATCAAACATTTGGCTATTGGAATAATTTTGAAAGGGAATTTGGTACAGGATTTTTTAATCTGTCACCACAGCTTTATAACAAGATGAACACTCAAGGAAGAAAAATTCAGAAGTCTGAATTGTAATTTGCTATTTTAATTTCAATTTGCTAATTTTAATTTGCTTTTCTTCACTTCTACACACACACACACACCACCGCCACCACCACCATAAGCTCAATCAATGCCCCCAGAAATGCAGGCCAATAGATAATGATAGTGGGACCTTGTATTTCCCACCTATTGTTTCAAATCTGATTAGGAAGAGGGAATTCGGGAGCATTGTCGTCCGGGAGTGTGCAGAGGCGATGTTAACATTGTGTGTTACAAAGGTCCGCAGATTCCCAGCACAGTGTACTCTGCGCTGATACCCGCCCCATCTTGATGAAACAATGCCCTGCGCGGAATCGTGAGCATACTACTCGAGAAAGACCGTGTGCCAGGGGCAGTGAGGAAGCCCCAAGTTAACAAACAAGTTCGCAAGCCAGGAAGTTTTAATCAGTTCTTCCTACTAAGGGAGTTATGATGGATGGAGCCCCATTTCAGAGGGGTTTCCTTTAGATAAAACAATAATACCATGCTTTCAAGAACTTTGCTCAACAGCTGAAAAGCTGTGATTAATCCCCCAAAAAGTCAAACATGGGAAGACTGGTAAGACGAGATTATTTGCTGAGTAAAATTAGCCATGATTATCACTGTAAAGAACTTGGGGAGAGGCTACTCTTCAGGAAAAAACTTTGTAAAGGAGAACTATTAGGAGGGTGACCTTAAAATGTACTATCCAATCAATCTTGGATACTTTTGAGAGTGAAAGGAGGCACAATTAATAATTATGCCAGGATAACAGGCATGAATTGGGATTGTCCCAGCCTAGCAGGGATGAATGATCACCCTGTCTATTAGTAAGAAGGCAAGTCCAGCCACAATATTTGCAGACTTGAAAAGAACCAAAGTGGTCACATCTGAGATAGACTCAAAGTGAAATCTCTGATGAATTCTGGGAAAGTTTGTCCCATTGTACCAACCTGGGATCAGGACAATAATTTTCCACTTTCCACTGTATGAAGTTGCCAGTGTTATCAATTAGGCACTTTCTATTGCAAAGGAGAGAAAATCTCACTCAAATAGGCTTAACTAAATGGAAATTATAGCCGTGAAAGGGCCTCAGGTAAAGCTTGATCCAGGAGCTCAGGACTTAGTTTGCCTCATTTTATCCCTGGGTCTCATCTCCTTGGCATTGGCCCCTTTTTCTGACAGGCTGCTCTCAAGACAAATGCTGGCAGATCTATGCCACATCATTCTGGGTTCAATCTAGTGGGAAAAGATTGAAGTGTCTCTTTTCCTGGGGTTCAGTCTGATTCTCCTGATTTGGATCACATACCCATCCTGAACGATCACCATGGCTGGTGTTTTGGCCAGGCTTGAGTCACAGGATCCACCCTGGAGCTGGGGAGGCTGTGGTTTCCCAAAATTAACTCAGAGTACTGTCACCAAAAGAAGAGGGAATGGTTTCTGGGTAGTGCAAGCACAGAAAATATACTTCGTTTACCTCCAGATGTATAAAATTCCTTCTGAGGTCTCTTTCAGTAAGAGCCGCTTGTCTGCATTTGTGTAGTAATCAGGCAAGGCCCATCTTGTCTGGGTATCTACCTAGCCTAACACCTGGCTGATGGCTGATTAATACTATTATTTTTAATTAACTCAGGTCTTTATGAAGACAGTAAAGCCATCAGTTGAAAATTATCCCCACTCTCCAACCACCATCACCATCACCACCATGCAAGCTTTGATTCCCTTGCTACAGAAGCCCACAGACTTGAACTTTGCCACTCATCACACTTGTAGCTTGCTGTTTAATATCTGTCTTTTCCACGTGACTGTGAATTATCCGTGGGCAGAGACTGTATCTCTAGTTTATTGCTGTGTCTGCAGCAAGGACTGTGTATCTCACATAAGAAACATGAGTAAATATTTACTATGTTTTTTTTTAATTGAGTAAATCCATATTTATGGAATGAAAACAATGGTTCCAGATTTTAATAAGGAATAAATATAGATCAACAAATACTTATCTCGTAGGTGGGATCTTGTTCACATTTCCCATTTTCTTTTTTTCCTGAGGATCCCTTTGTTGCTTTGTGGCTATGAATCCTATCTTTTCCGTGTTGGCTTCCTTTTACGTAGTGACCCACACTCTTCCTTTTCGGGGCATCTCGGTTTCAGGGCTTATATCCTGCCTCTCTGCTGTAAATGTGTCTGGAGGTCACTGCAAGTCCAGGCTGTTTTTCATAAAGGCTCACCCTCTCCTCCAATGTAGGCTGCCATGTGCTTGCTCCTAATTCATGTCTTCCCGGTAGTAATACTATTATTAGTTTTATCGCTAATGATAGAGATAGCTATGCTGATTGAGATCTATAGGACCAGCTCCATCCTGAAAGCACCGCATACACTCTCTCGTCTATCTCTTGGATGCTGGAGGATTGCTCCCTCACTGTCTCCATTTTACAGATCAGGAAATCAAGGCTCAGAAGAGCCAAGTCACTTGTCTAAGCTCTAAGTAACAGAACTTAGCTTGCCTTCTCTCTTTTCTTTGCCTGGCCCTAAAGTTATCAGGGCTTCTAACTAACCATTTTGTGTTGTCTTTCCTGAACTGTGTGCTCCAAGAATATAGAAGGGGTAGTTAATTTTGTTACTTGTGGTAGGAAGAGTAGCTCTCTCAGTATGCCCAGGACAGAAAAAAGATCTTTAGTCAACGGTGGAAACATGGTCTTGGTGACACTTCCATTGCAACCTCATTAAGCTTAGTCATAGCAGGAGCGGCCACGGGTCTGTTTCTGTTTATCATTTCCAGTTCAAATTAATAAGTCACCTGAGGGCCTACACTAAGCTCTGTTGTGGAGAAGTATAAGGCTAAACATAGCAATGCTAATAATAAGAGCAGGGGTGGTAACCACAGTAACTGACGTATGTTGACTAATTGCTTTGTGCCTAGGTTCTGTGCTGTCCTCTTAGGCACTTTACTTTAGTTCCCATAAAAGCTCTACAGGATGGAGGTCTCCTTATTAGTCCACTTTTGCAAATGAGAATAGGAGACTCAGAGCAGTAAGGCAATGCACCTAAGGTCAGAGCACAAGTGGAAGATTCTAGAATCTCCATCTTGGCAGTTGACTCCAGAATCTTTGCTCTTAAATACTTTGTTCTACTGTCCACTTGTACAATATCACATTGAAGAGATGATGTTTAGAAGTCAATACTGCCTTCTAATGGCCTCGTTACTCTTCAGCAGCTTTTTTTTTATATGGGAATCCTGGAGATACAGTCTGTGCCAATGCTTTTGCAATACAGCATGTCCAGTTGATTCTGGATATATTGATGCCCACCCCTGAGCTAAAAAAAAAAGAAAAAGATTTTAAAATACAGACTAGCATATATATATGTATATATGCTCACTTATTGGTTTCGTTCTTTTACTTTTTAAAAGGAAGTACTGAGGTATACTGTGTCAGTCAAGATAGATCAGCTATGCTGTGGTAACAAACAGTCCCACGATCTCCGTGGCTTACAAGAACAAAGACGGATTTCTTGTGCACAATACAGGTCTATCAGGGAGCTGCCTCTGCTTCTCGTCTTCTTCACTCCCGTGGTGGACTGAATTGTGGGCCCAGTTTGGACATATTCTTGGTCTTGGTCCACATTCTGGTGGGTGGGGACCCTTGTAAATAGGATCTCTTCAAAGTGTTACTTCAGTTAAGGTGTAGCCCAACTAAATAAGGCCCATCTTTAATCTGGGTTACTGGAGTCCTTTATAAGCAGAATGAAAGCTAGGGAGCCACCAGAAGCTGGAAGTCAACAGAACTCAGAAGAGAAAGGA
The DNA here is from genome assembly GCA_029593785.1 of Cabassous unicinctus. NCBI lineage: Eukaryota > Metazoa > Chordata > Mammalia > Cingulata > Chlamyphoridae > Cabassous > Cabassous unicinctus. Next base: position 8,717 of record JAQZBX010022359.1, read on the forward strand.
GAAGATGCCACCAGGGGTGTTTTCATGTAATAGAAAAGCCAAGGACCAAGGATCGCCAGCAGCCAGCCCCAGAACGCCACAGCCTTCTGGAAGAAAGCCTCGCCTTGCTGGTGCCTCGATCTTGGACTTCTCTTAGCCTCAACACCATGAGCTAATAAATCTCCTTTGTTGAAGACAACCCATTGTGTGATACTTGTTTTAGCAGCCAGGACATTAAAACAAAGGCCATACCAGATTGACAGCATAGGCTCTATCTGGAATGTTGTGGACTCATTTAAAAGGGGAAAGACAGGTGGTGATCTACATATTGGCACTTAAAACTTCTTTGTGGGAGTAACCCTTGTCATTTCAGCCCCATTTTTTTTTTTAAAAGAGGTACTGGGAATTGAACCCAGGACCTCGTACATGCAAAGCAGGAGCTCAACCACTGAGCTACCCCACTCCCCTCAGCCCCATTTTGTTGGCCAAAGGAAATCACCTGGACCCTCTTGGGTGGGGATGTATAATCTCTGCATGGAGTGGAGAAGAAAATAATTGAGCACAATAATACCTCCCGTGGGTGCCAGTGGGAAGGTTTCTTCCTCGTTCTTCTTTCCTGCCTCCTGCCCTGGAGCATCGTGTCATGGTCAAGCAGGTCTTTGAACCTGTGACTTTCATTGACCTGGAGGGGCTGGGGGAGCTGCCTTCTGCACGGCCACCCCAGCTCTCCTCTCCAGTCACAGAAACCCGCAGCATGGAGTTACCGCTCCCATGTTCCCTCCCCGTGTTAAGCATCGGCCCTGACTGAAAATGGCCCCAAGTTTACTCAAAATTCAAAGGACACCCAGAGCAGGGCCTGGCCTAACTTGATTCAGGTCTTTGAAGCCTTCCTTTGTCTTTCTGAGAAAGTAGGGAGTCTGAGACAGAGAGAGAAAGTGTGACCTATTTTTCATTATCAGCACCATTTCATCTGCAAAACACAACTTTTCTCTTCTTATTACGCTGAGCATGAAAATAAAATGTTTCTCAAAAGACCCGGCTTTGGGTGTCGTGAGGAAGGCCAGGGATTGTTCAAAACTCTGATGAACTCGATGAGCCAATGATTCCAACTCTTTAAAAATCATTACTGACTTTCAAACTGCCCTCAGTGTCCACGAGTACTGTGTGGCACTTTCCTACAAATCAGCAGCAAGGTCAGACCAAAACCAGCTCCCAAACTAGCTGTTTCTTGATATTCAGCTTTGCCAGTCCAATATAGGTCACATTTCCAACCAGATTTTGTGCTTATCTCTACATTACACCTTGTTGCAAGGGGAGGGGGGAAAGCTTCTTGACATCTTTTTGAAGAATGGCGCTCTTTAAAAAAACATAAGGGAACTTTTTTTCAAACACTATAATGAGGGTATTCAAGTCTGCAGGCAAAACAGAGCTGTTTGAAAAGACATTAGCCTCGAAACCGCACTGTGCCAGAATAGATACAGCTACGTCAAAATGCCGCGTTTGTTTTGCCATTACTTTTCACTGACTAAAATCATTTGCTAATGAAAGTTCTAGGTGACATAATTTCAGCACCTGCCGATGGAGACAAGCTGGGTTTACTGGTCATGAGAGACACAATAAAATTGGGAGAGTAAGTATACTTCGGAAGCATTTGAACGCCAAAATAGTAATAGCAGTAGCTCTTAATATCTTAAAATTGAAAAAAGACGTTACCCTTTTCAAAGCGATTTCACAGCCATTATCTTAATCGTGTCTCACAATCAGTTTGTCATTTAGAGTGAGCTTTTTGCTGATGAGGAAACTGGCTGCCAGAGCAGTTACGTGGCTCATGCGTGGCTCCAGGTCACAAAGGTGGAGAGAACAGACTTCCAGCCCACCCTTTCCAAATACCAACTGCGACAGCAGGCAGAGTGCATGCCCACCTCTTAGTAGGGTGCGTCGGCACGAAGCGCTAAGGGGCCACTCCAAGTGTAAGGGCACATCCCTAACACCGCTCTCATTTCCGACACCAACTGCAGCTCTGGAGGGCTCCCCCCAAACACCCTCAGGTTCTGTAATTTGCTAGAGGGACTCACAGAATGCACTGAAAATTGTGGTTACTCAGGGCTACGGTTTATTACAGATAAAGGATACAAATTAAAATCACCCTAGGGATGAAATACATAGGACAGCGTCCAGCAGAGTTCCCAGGCTGAGCTTCCGTTGTCCTCTCACCATGGAGCCATGACTCTGCCAGAATCAATGAGTGACAGTACACAGGCAGTACTGCCAACCAGGGACCTCGCCCGAGTCTCAGCCGTCAGAGATTTTATTGGGGCTCTATTATGTAGAGGCATGATTGATTGATTGATTGACCACGTGGTTGATCGCAGCCTCCAGATGGACAGATACCACATGACCCAAAGCCCGTACCCTAATCACATGGTTGGTGTTTCTGGCCGGGCCAACCCCCTACCCTAAGACTATATGGGTGTGGCTAGCCCCTGCCCTAAATTTTATTGTTAATACTAACCCCAGGCAAACAAAGACACTCCCAGCAAGTGTGACATTCCAAGGGCCCAGAGATTACCTTCCAGAAGCCAAGGAAGGCCAGAACTTCTTTGGGGGCAGGGCCAAATTCTTTATGACACAATTGGATTTAATTGGATTTCTGCTTGCATTCAGTGAATTTTTTTGGAAAGGCTCTTATAGGCAATGAAGTCCAACCTCCCCATGTGCAGATGAGCCTGAAACTCACAGGTTTGACCTAAGCCATAAAGCTAACAAGGAGCTTATGGAACAGGAGCTGGGGGCTTCCAATGCAGGGTGGCCATCATTGAGCAGTATGTCCTGTTTTCAAGAAAGACTTCCATTGTCCTAAAAGCAAGAACTTAAAATTTATTTGGCCAGAAATTTACAATCTGTAGAGAAAAATATCCCACATCAAGTGGTAATTTCCTTTTTTCTTCCTTCTTCTCCTCCCTTGCCCACACAGGCCACACCCAGCCAAATAGCATCATTATCATAATTTCTAGTCCAGTCTATTCCAAAAACAGAGTGGGTCATTTTCTTTAATGTGAATCCTTGGTGAATCCTATTTTTTATTTTATTTTTTTAGGAGGCACCGGGGATTAAACCCAGGACCTCATACATGGGAAGCAGACACTCAACCACTGAGCTACAACCTCTCCCACATCCTACTGTTTTATGAACCTACGTATCCTAATATCTAGATTATATTTTGTTATTATATTTTTCCCCTTGGGAATAAGAGGCAGAATATAAGCTATTTTAGATTATATATAAAATATAATATTTTCTTTTAATTCCTAATGAGTTTGTAACTTTTACCTAGAAATCTCTTGAGCGAAAGGGTATGTTTTACTCTTCCTGTATCAAGTAGTCTATTGCATTTTTTTTTTTTAAAGATTTATTTATTTACTTTATCCATTTTAAACCCCCCCTTCCCCATTTGCTGTTTTGTGTCCATTCGCTGGGCAATTCTCTGTGTCTGTTTCCTGCCATCTCTTCTCATCCTCCTCCTCCAATCTTCTCCAGGATTCGATCCTGGAGACCTCCGATGTAGGAGAGAAGTGTTCTGCCACCAGCGCCACCTTGGTTCCTGGTTTTCGGAGCTTTCGGAGCATCTCGTCTTGTCTCTCCCCTGCGTCTCTCTCCTGTTATGTCATCATCTTGCTGCATGGCTCCTGGGGCCTGACGGCTCACCGGCACACAGAGCCTGGCAGCCCATGCGCCTTCTATATATATATATTTTTATTTTACTGGGAGGTCCCGGGGATCGAACCCAGGTCCCTCCATATGGCAGATGGATGCCCAACCATTTGAGCCACATCCGCCCCCCTATTGCTTTTTGCTATTGGAGAAAATCAGTCAGGTGAACTTTATTCTACCATAATAATTTTTTTTCCTTCTTTGGAAATGTGAGAGGGAGGATTCAGGGGATTCACAATGGTAACAAATAGTAACTCCTGATAGACAGGAGTTGTTAATCCACAGGCTAGTCTGTGGTTAGAGAAGGACTCTGGGCATCCTGCAGATGACCCCTGGAAGGTCTATGGAGAGAGTTTGGGGATCCTGTGTTTTGTGAAGAGGTTTTGACTTGAAGCTGCAAATTCAGGGACATCTTAGAAAGGCACTTTCTAATGTGGTTGGGCAAATTTTATAACAGTTTAAGATTAGTAGGTTTTTTTGTTTGTTTGCTTTTTGTGGTACTACTTTTTATAGTTCGTTTAAAAAATAGAGCTTGTTGTCATTTCTATCCAGAAATATTTATTGATAAATCAAGGTAACAGCATAATGGAAAGAATCCAAACTTTGGAGTCAAATGTCTCACTTAAAACTTGTCTCTATTACATATTAACTGGTTGACTTTGAGTAAATTACTAAAACTCTGCAATCCAGACTCCTTATCTGTAAAATCCTTCCATGGTTTTTAAGCAGATGAGAAAGGAGATATTGGTAAAATATATATCATAGTCCTTTTGAGTGTTTAGGAAGTGTTAATTCCCTCCCCCCTATAATTCATTCAACATGTATCACTTGGCTTCTAGGTATGTCAGTACTCATTTATGCCTTTAATAAATTTGCAATCTGATCATTCTGTAGGATTTGCTATTTGATATAGTCTGTGGAAGGTAAATGTCCCATATTTTCTGTACACCTTCTTTAGACCACTTGATTGCAATTTGTTGTAATTGTTGCATGGATATATGTTTGAATGTGCACATCTTCCTCATTAGATTTTCTGGCACACACGAGACTCTCAATTAACTTTTTGAAAATTTGTTATTAGAAAAGTTGTAGGTTTACAGAGAAATCAAGCAGAAAATAGAATTCCCATATATGACCCCCACACACATATAGCTTTCCTTATTATTAACCTTTTGCATTAGTGTGGTGCCTTTGTTAGAACTGATGAAACAATAGTATTATAATTTTACTGCTAGCTATAGCCCATATTTCACATTAGAATACTCTGTTTGTGTTATACTGACTTATGTTTGCATTTTTTGTTGTTTTTTTTTTTCCTTTTAATTTTTGCTCTAGTACCATGTATACAACCTAAAATTTCCCCTTTCAACCACATGAAAATATATAATCTGGTGTTAATTACCTTCACAATGTTGTGTGCCACCATCACCATCATCCATTACCAAAACTTTTCCATTACTCCAAGCAGAAACTCTACCAATTAAGCATCGACTCCTACTTTATTATTTATTTATTTACTGCCTTATTTATAAAAAGCGTGAGAACTTTGTTCATCTATGTCATATACAAAACACATGCTCATTGGTTAAGTCTTGTGCAAGCCACAGAACCAAAGCTAATTATACCGCCACTGGGTGGCGGCATGCTGGAATTATGGGGAAAGTACCTTGTGAAAACACCCCCACATCTGCTCAGACTAGAAACATAAAGTTCTAAAATGGTACCAAAGTGAGATCCACCCATCTCAGCTATCGTTTAAAAGGACAGCTCTCAGTGAACCGCGTCAATGAAGGCTGGGACAATAATGACCCTCCTCAGTGTTACAGAACACCCTCACACTTCTAAAGCATCCTTCTTTAAGGTCACAGCATCTTAACCAGGAACTCGTTTGTACGTGGTGTTTTCTGCTTATTTCCACTGGGGAGCCATAACTATAAAACAGAAGGGATAATATTACAAGGAGGAGAGGCACATTTTTCATATATTCATGCTTCACCAAACTGTAAAGAAGTCTTTTTCTCAATGAGAAACCGGCTTTCACACATGTCCTTTGCCAGAGGTTTTAGAAGGGGAGTCTCCACCTTGAAGCACTCTGTGATATTCCGTGTCTCTCGGAGGGTGAGCGCTGTTGCCCACGCTCTCAGCGCAGTGCTTTGGCCCACCGTGGACCGCGCTTGGAGGGGTCAGCCTGGCGCTGCTTTGCAGGGCTTGGTTTTCGCTCGTCCTTCTCTCCTTTGAGCACACTCTTGCCCACCTTGAGAATGAAGGTGAAATATGGGCCTATTTCAGACCGTCACTGTGGCTGGGCACAACGAACCCAAGCCAGGAGGGCAGGGGAGAGGAGTGACAGGGAGGAGGCAGAGCTAACTGTAGAGTCTAGGACCACTTAAGGGGGTGGGGAGAGGGCAGGTAAAGAGAGACCTTCTTGATAGACATTTAGAACCCATCACAGAATCCTAGGAAAATAAAGCAGGACCCTTGCAAGTTAAGTGCAGGTATCCATACTTTCTTTTGGTTACTTAAATCATATCTTTGGTTGCAGGACCACTTGTCTTTGAGGGGTACAGTGAAGTTATAGGCACTTAAATACCTGTTTTAGCAGAAAGCAAACATATTTGTTGGTTGAAAATATGCTGGGATGGCTTATTGGTTCATGCAGTCAACAAAGGCTGACCACTGCCGGTGGTTAGCATATTAAACCACCGCTGCCGGGGTTGGTTACAGCTGCCACAAGGCTCCCTTGGATCCAGCAACTGCAGGGGGTCTCTGGCACCCACTCCAGGCTCCAGGGCCAGGATGCTCACAGTGTGGCTCTTACAGTACAGGTTGTTTCCTATTTTCAATAGGGTGGCCACGCTCACAAGTACTTATGGAGTCACTCAGTGCCATGCCAGGCTGGAGGACGTAGCACCAACACACACACGCAGCTCCTGCCTGCAGAGAGCGTCCAATCTAGGCTGGATAAAAGAAGGTTAAACTAATAATGTCCCCAAGGTGTGGGGCATGTGTGATAGGGAAGTTCAAGGCACTAGGAGGGGCGTGTGGCAGGGTAGCCCAGTGGTCAAGAAAGGGGACACACAATGCCAAACAAACCACTGACCTTGGCGGCCAGGGAGAAAAAGGAAGATCTTGGAAGAAGGGGCTCTGGACATGAGTCGTTCCCTTCACTCTCAGCCCTGTAGCAGCTTTGGATTCTAGTCAACCCAGCAAGTTATTGGGTAAGTTGTATTTTTTTTTCTGAAAGACTTGGGCAGTCTGTGTTTCTGGAAAGAGCCTGGGTCTGGGCATCAAGAGAGCTAAGTGACAACTTTGACCTAGCCCTAGCTAGTTGGGTGAGCTTAGAGAAGCCGTGACAGTACTTCCCTGAGCCTGTGTTTTCGCATGTGTGACATGAGCCATGTTTGGCGGAGGGGATGAGGTATTTATTAGCCGTGAGCAGGGCTTTCTGTGCCTTGCAGTCTGTTGCTATAGTATAGAAATCACCTGAGTTTGCGCTTAGGAGAAGGACACGTGGAAGACACATAGCTTCCAGCAGACCTGGCTCTCAGTCCACTGTTTATCTGGGTGACCTTGGACAAATCATTTCATTTCTCCCAGCTTCAGTTTCTTTATGTGTAAAGTAAAAACAATAATAAAAGACACACTTAGCAGGTCGTCTCAAGGATTATCTGGGATAATACATGCCAATATTTAGCTATGGATTTGATACATAATAAACCATCAATAAATGGTATCCCTTCTATTATCTCATGTCTCTTTGTAAATTCAGTGGGGGCAGAGTTTCCGTCTTTTCTAACTGCTGCCCCAGGCCTTAGCCTGGTGCCTAACACAGGGGAGTCACGCAATAAACCCTTGGTAATTGGATGGTGACTATTTGATCTCTGAAATCACGTAACTACTAGGGCGACAACTCCACTTTAGTTGAAATACTATCAGTGGTGGCATTTTCCTTTAAATCCAAATTGGAGAGATGGAAGGTAATTAAGGCATAATTATCAGACTTAATCAAGCACTTATTTATTGAGCTTCCTCAGTGCCCAGGGTTGTATCTTTTGTTTCTGATTTTTAGTTTCATTTCAGTGCTGCCTGTGTCCTCTTGAATAGGTGTCTTTCTTTGAAAGGCAGATGAAACAGGGGTTTCTCTTACTGTGTTTATTTTTGCTTCTTTCTCTGGAGCTCAGTGAATTATTCTTTTGCCCAAACACTTACATATTCCTAGCCATCCCTTTTGCTTAAGTTTGCAGAGATTTGTGCTTAAAACTGAATAAACAATATCAGTGTGTGTGTGTGTGGGTGGGTGGGTGGGTAGGTGATGAAGTCTTGCTAAAATGCATAAACAAAAAGTCATCGACACAGATGCCCCGGATACTGTGGCACTGGGACTTCAAAAGCCCTTTGTCCCTTTGTCCGTGTGTCCTCACATAATGTATTCTCCATGTTTGGGTTTCATTAAACCCATGAATTTAGTTCCATTTTTTCCCCCTTGGTCTGAATCTTTTCCCTCTTTTGAAGCAAATGCTGATTTTTTTTGGTACAAATATTTGATCGTTTGGGGGCCTGTTAAAATAGTTGTAAAGACACTTCTTAAGTAGAAGAAATGTAAGAAATTCTAAGAAGACATTTCTATAACTTACTGGAAAAAAAGAATAGGACAAATAAAATGGGAGCACTTTGTACATGTGGTTCTCTTTCATCAGCAATTTTATGGACCCGCACTGCTGTGTTTCCGTAACGTTGTGTATAAAACACAGTTTAAGTGGTCATGCAAGCCTCAGTCTTGGAAAATAAAAAGATATGAACTTGAACCCAGGCTTCCCTGTCAAGAGAATTACAATGTGTTCTAGCCTTCAGCTTCATCGAGTTAAATTTACAATATTTTCCCCTAACAATAACGACAGAAAGTACCCCTTTAAGTTGATATGTCTGGTAAACTTTATGTGTATGTATGCATATAAATGTAGTTCTCTGTATGTATAATGTACGTTCACTTATACTTATGTTAGATTTTTAAGGAATTTCCTTTTTGCTTTCAAATCATTGCACAGAATATCTGAGTAGACATCATGTCAAGATAATCAAAATATATTTAACACTCTCTCAAAAAATCCACTTAAGAATAAGAACATGGTTTGGGGGTTATTTTCAGACCATAAATTGAAGTGTAAATATTCAAATTATTTTCATAAACTATTCCGTTCTGTTGGGCTTTTATGTTATCATACAGTGATTTTTTTTTTGTATTAAAGTTTCCTAGCAGTTCTCTTTTTTAAGAGCCTCAAGTGTCCCATAAAAGGCAAATACTTGAATTTTCAGTTTCTGGGTACTGCATATTTTTCCTTCTGCTTGCCTTATTTTTATAACAGTGATTTATAAAGACATTACGAAAGGAAAGGAAAGAAGGATTTTAAAGAGGAACCACTATATATTCCTGCTTAAAAATCTACTTCCAATGCTAAGGAGAGAGAAAAAAATAATCCTGACACCATATTGGAGTGTGATCCAGGATCTGAGTACAATGGGCATACTTTGAGTCATTATCTTCCAAAAATACATCCTGAGTCTAGTGGAGAAGGAGAGCAGGATGGATTGCAGGACTCCGTTTCCATTTCCAGGGGTGACGGTGGGCACCGGGAGTGAGGACTGCTTACCCTTTGCAGACAGGCCGAGGAAGAGCCGTCATTAAGAAGAGCGCTCTGGAGAGAAGATGGAAGGATGAGGTCCAGGGGCCCGCCCAGGATGACCGGAATCTGACCTCAGGAAATGCAGTAAACCCGAGAAAGACAGGGATGCAGGAAATGCTCCTGTGCAAGAACTGTCGCTTGTCCCCCAATATCTATTACATCTTTCTTTCTTAGTGACAGAATTTTCCGCTGGGTACATGATTGCTCAGAACATGTCCGTGTCCTGACTTCCCTTCCAGCTCTCTGTGGCCCTGTGACCAGGTCCCCCCCAATGGCGTGGCAGGGAGGCCCCCCCACCAGCACTTCTAGGATGTGTTGGAAGGGGAGGGGAACGCTCGCCCTTCCCGCTGGCTGGGATGTGGACACGAGGGCTGGCCCCCAAATGGAGCTGTGACTGGAGATGGGAGGAGCCTGGGTCCCGAAAATTATATTGTGCCATAGTGTTGGGCTGATTATTCCAGGGTTTTTTCCTTTCTTTATATAAACTTCTTTCTAGTTGAAGGCACTATTATTTGTTTTCTGCTAATGGCAGTCAAAGCTAATCCTATGAAATCAGTTTATCAAGGACAAATGGCAGAATGTAAAGCTGAGTGAGTGAAGTGGAGAAGCACGACTCACTGAAAAGCCCCGGGAAGGTTTTGTGGTGCCACTGAAGCACTGAGTCACTGTAGGTCAGACGTTGTTCTAGGTCCTGAGGTGAAAAGGATAAGTTGAATGGCAGTGACGTATAGAGGTGGCTTTGCACTGAGCTAGTTCTGGGTTGATACCTGGACTCCATCACTAACTGGTACCTTTATGAAGCTGGATATGTCACTAGCAGCCTCAGTTTCCTCATCTATAAAATGGGCATAGTAAGCTCTATCTCCTCTGGCAGCTGTAGGTATCACATTGAAAAAATACACATCCTTTCGGTCTCAGATTAGAAAGGGGCCTTCCTTGGCTCCCTCCACCCCTCTCATGTGTCCCAAGAGCTCACTGACCTGAGCTGTCATGTCACTCATTGCACAGCACCCCAGGGCCCTGCCAGTTCCCCATTGCTTGTGAGTATAAGCACCATCTATTCATGTGCTCCTCTGTCTTCCTTCTGAGATTGTAAATTCCTTAAGGAATTTGTAAAGGATGGAGTGGGCACCTGCTGTGGTTAAGAATCAAAGCGAATGGGAAGAGGGCAAAGGGATAGCCCCTAGCACGTTCCACTTTAGCCGGAAGTGGAAGGTCCAGATATACATAATGAGAACAGCTGGCTGGGCTGAACCAGCCCGAGCATTCCTGGGCACCTGCTTTGGGGACAGAGGTGAACTAAGGCAAATGGCATGATCCTTGCCCTCAGGTAGCCTATAGTCTAATAGAAGAGACAGATATACACGTAATTAAGTGTAATAGAGCATGCACTGTGCAGTCATGGAATCATTTAAGGGTCTGGCTGCCATACAGAGGAACAAGTGCTTAATTCTGTCCAGTTAGGCAAGACATGGGAAAGATCACAGAGGAGGGGCTGCTTGGGCAGAGTTTGAGGTGTGTGTGCCCGAGGGGATTGAACCCCAGCCCTTCAAACAGAGAAATGTAGCCCTTTTCTAAACTGCTCCAAAGGTCGCCTCCTCATGAGGGGACTAGGTTATCTGGGCACATCCCAAACAGACAGGTTGCTCTTAACTGACCAAGCAGTGACCTAAGGCAGCCCTTGAGGCAACCCCAGGTGCCTGACGCCCGTTTCTCCACCCTGGCGTTTTTCCTTCGTATAGACACAGCCTATGCCTGGATAGGAACATGCTGTGTAAGACAGTTCTTTTTTACTTCGCCCCTCAAAATGTGCAAACCGACAACCGCAGATAGATCCCAGATGCCGTTTTCCTGCTCTAACAAACCTTGAAGTGGGCGCTGCCAGCAAGCACACCTGCCAAGGAAAATGCTGTCCTCGAAATGTTCCTGGCACTGCTTTCAACAGGAGCCAACAGAGTCCTGGAATCGCTGACCTCCCTGAAAGAGGAGCCTGCAGCTGCGGCCTCTGGGGTGAATTCCCCTCCTGGGAGGACCCGATGGAATTAAAACAGACTTAATCCACATCACAAGGAGAGCCCTTCCATCACTTAAGGCTGGGGAAGTGGTGGTTTCTAGGAGGACCTTCCCAGAAGGGTGGTGACTCAGACTGGGCCCAGACCCCTCCCAGAGGACCAGGCAGGCAGGTGAGGAGCAAAGAGGCATTTAGTGGTCACCCGGTCCTGCCCCTCATCCTCAGGTGAGGACGTGGAGGCCTAGAGAGCAGAGGTGAACTGCACAAAGGCACCCAGCAGGAGATCATGGTGAAGGCTGAACCCTTTCGCCCCCTCTGGTTGAACCATCCCTGTCCAAACAGCAGAACACGTTCTGTCCACCCCTGGAAGAACTGTGGCAATAAGACTCAGCCACTCTCTGATAAGACTTTTTACAAGGTGTAAAGCTGGGCTGTGGAAGCAGGGCTTGGGAGTCAAAGGCATCCGTTGCTCCCACCCCCCACCCCCCAACTCGAGTTCCTTTTCCCTTAGGAGATGATTTCAATACATTTTTAAAGGTGAGATGTTGACATGAGGTGAGATAAGTCTAAGGTGGTAGGATAGGTTGGGTTAGAAGAGGTTAGAGAAACCAGTGTGAACTGCTCCTTTGAAACATAACTGGCCAGACCACAAGACCATGGAGAAAGTGATGAGAGTGAAGCATCTGTTTTTAGGTTCCCACGTGCCCCACCAACCACAGCACAGGCCTTGCAAATGTGGGGCAACTTGTGGAAAACCCAGGGTTTAAGCTCTATATAGTTTAAACTCTATATAGTTGGCAGTGGGGCCACAGCCATTTTTTTAATAGGACAGTAATGTGATAACTGTGTTTCTGGAAGATTTAAGTGCAGATGTATATAGGGCAGATGTCAAGGAAGAAGCAGAACTTAGAAGGTCATGATAGTTGAGGGATGATGAGATTCTAGATTTACTTGATGCAGTGGGTTTGGAGCGGAAGGAATGGAGTGACTAATGGAAAGTGGTGATAAATTGAGAGGACAACTGATTGGATGGCCCTGGTAAGGAAGAAGGAAGAAGGCAATGATGACTTTTGGTCTGGAAATCAGGAGAATGGTGGCTCATGGGCAGAAACAGGATAGGAAAGATTAGTAGCTAGAGTAGGGGAAGGTGGTGAGGTGAGTGGTTGACTTTTGACATTTGCAGTGTGTGCCCTACTTAACCTTTGGCCGGGGTCGGTTCTGATTCCTTGGATAGTGCTCCAGGTGGCTAGATATAGTGGTCCAGCCCTAGTGGCTTGGAACCTTGTGAAGACCCTGAAACTAATCAAACATGATCTTCCCAGGATGGATAAAGCTTCTTACTGTCCAGAGCATATTCCTCATCAGACTTACCTACCCAGTGAGTAAATGAAGGCGTGAGTGGATGCCAGCAAGCAGTCAAAGTAACCCATTCAAATCCATGCCTGTCTTGAAGTTTAATTTGCTTTCTGAGTGAGATTTTCAGAACTTGATGCATTCTGGACAAGGTCTACAGGCTGCATTGGTTTCAGAACATGTCTTTGTTGTACTTTTTTCCTCCTGATTTGGAATCCAACTCATTCTAGGCAAGGAGAGAATTTCTGACAACAGCTCAACAATTACAGTTTCCAGAAAATGGCTCCAGTAGATCAACTATGAATTAAGTAAGAAAAAGTAAATGCTACTGTTTGAGGTATGTCTAGGGTATGGTTTTAATCCATCACTGTCAGGTTCATATGAAATTCTAGGTTTCTGTAACTCTTTGGCTTGAAGTATTACAGGATACCACACATTAACAGGAAGCCAGGAGAAGCAAGGCATTTTGCTCATGGTTAAATCTTTTAAAGATGCTTTTTAAAGCAAATTAATCCATTAATAATCCACTTGTATTTTGGAATATGGTCATATATTTTTTGTTACAATATGCATGAAATCCATTCCTGGAATATTAAATAGAAATGTAGTTTTAAACTACAGGAAATTTTAAACAGCCTCTCAATAATTCCTTTTCGTCGGCCATCCCCATTACTAGATTTTTTTTTTGATTGGTGTATTAGTCAACCAAAGGGGTGCTGATGCAAAATATCAGAAATCGATTGGCTTTTACAATGGGTATTTATTTGAGGTAGAAGCCCACAGTTACCAGGCCATAAAGCTTAGTTACTTCCCTCACCAAAGTCTATTGCCATGTGTTGGAGCAAGATGGCTGCCGACATCTGCGAGGGTTCAGGCTTCTTGGGATCCTCTTTTCCTGGGGCTTGCTTGTCTCCAGGCTCAGCTCCTCTGCTATCTCCACAAGGCCAGCTGTAGACTATCAGGCAGATGGCTCTGTCTCCCCAGGGCTTCTGCTATGGTCTAAGAGCCATATCTATTTCTCTGTGTTCTTCTCCTGTATGTTCACTTCCCAGGCTCCAGCTCAAAACTCAGCATCAGAACTCCAACTCTGTCCTCTGCCATGTCTTTTATCTGTGAGTCCCCACCCACCAAGAGGCAGGGACTCAACGCCCTACTGATGTGGACCAATCAAAGCCCTAATCATAATTTAATCATGGCCAGAGGAACAGACCAGTTTACAAGCATAATCCAATATCTATTTTTGGAATTCATAAATAATGTCAAACTGCTATGATTGTCATATCAAATTTCCCTTAAATGGGGCACAACTGCAGGTATTGTTTTTTGTTTTTTATTTTTTCTTGGGTGGAGGAGTGACTTTTAATTTTGGTGGTGTTTCATACTTACCAAAAAGTTACAAGAATAGCAAAAGTGACTCCCATATGCCTTTGACCTTGATTCATCAATACACCTGTGTTTTAAATTATGCAAATCAGACATAGGTGTAATCATTACACATTAACAACATGACCCCACTTCCTTGAGTGTGTTTTCTGCAATTATATAAATTAAATGGCAGTGCCAAACATACATTTATTGAGCTCTCTAATGTGCCAAACTCTGTGTTGAGCAGTTTCTTATTCCTTATATTATTTAATCCTCAAAGCTCTCCCATGAGATGTTGTTATCCTCATTGTCACATGAGAGAACCGGTTATTTTCCAAGGCAGGTGCAGATCTGGGGTTCACAGTCAGACCCTGTGATTTCAGATGCCATGTCCCTGAAGTGTCATCATCTGATATTGTATGTCAGGATCTTCCTGGACTGTAGAAAAGACAGACGATTGCTGTTTTGAAAGGAAGTGAAAAAGTATTGAGGCAAGGTTCTCCACACGCTGGAAGGAGCAGAGTGGAGAAAGAAGGGAAGCGGATCAGCCATTATCAGACTCTACCTCCTCAGCTCGTGTGTGGACACGGCTTCAGAGCTTGACCTCCAAACGTGAACCAGCGTATACCGTGGACGATTTTACTGGGCTGGCAAAGCTCACCAGGCGTAAAGATCCGCAGAGGCCACCTAGTGCAGAGAGCCTCAGGATCCCCAAAGGCAAGGGCTCTACTTCGATCATTTTCCTGCTTCCAGCAGCTCCCTTGGTGGGCCTGGTCCACTGGCCATTCGGCTCTTTGAGCTGCTCTGCCACCCCAGTATGTGTGGGGTCACCAGTAATATTGGGTAAAGTGATGGAGAAGGACAAGGGATGCTAGTGGGCTAGTTTGAATTCGGGGAAGCGTGTAGTGGGTCAGAGCCCCCCCCCCCAAGGTATGTTCAAGTCCAGGAACCTGTGACTCTGACCTTATTTGGAAGAAGGGTCTTTGCAGCCCAAGGTAAGACATTTAGCATTTATAAGTACAATGGAAGCTGCTGGAGGGTTTTAGGCAGGGAGTGGGCACATCATATTTGCTGCCCATCTGAGTGGACTCTAAGTCATGTTCATGCCTCGCCTTAGGGAATGCTTTAGGGGACAACTATTGTTGTGTCTAACAGTTAATGTACAGATACTTAGCATCTTTTGTCTGATAGACACAGACTTGGGTGCTGAGCTTTAAAGATGAATAAGAGGCAGTACCTGTCCTCAAAACCCTCACATCGGGTGCGTGTGTTTGCCATCCCTTTAATGCATTTCTCTCAGAGGATGATGTACGATGACACTGCAATTGCTGAGGACAATTTTTTTTTTTTTTTAGCATCTCTTTTTTTGTGAATCACTTTTGATTATTGATTCTTTCGTTGGCATCAGCTCACCAGTGGCAAGTATTTATCCTTTGAGGTTGGACTTAAATTTTTTGGAAATGACCGAAAGTTGCTCCAAGCCCACTCTAATGAATAAATAAAGCAGACTTATTTTTAGTAACCAAACAAACTGGCCTGATTTTTGTATGTGGCTTCTAAAATGTCCTTAGAATGCAATTATCAAAAAGATGTTCCTGGAAGGACCAGATGTGGCTCAAGCGGTTGACCACCTGCCTTCCACATGGGAGATCCCGGGTTTGGTTCCTGATGCCTCCTGAAAAAACAAAGCAAACAACAAGCAAAACAAATGGAAAAAAAAAAAAAAACTCAGGGAATCCGATGTGGCTCAGTGGTTGAGCGTTGGCTTCCCACATATGAGGTCCCAGGTTCAATCCCTGGCCCCTGGTGCCTGAAAAAAAAAAAGATATTCCTTAAAACACAAATGTGTTTAGACTTTGGAGGTACTTGTGTCCACTGGAAGAATTTCTATTTCTGGGTGACCCAGCCGCCTTCAATAGCATCCTTCAAATCCCCAAATTCCATTCTTCCTTTCTGCCCACATCACTTCCCTCTTCTTTCGTCTAGGTGTCATGGGTCTGGTGGTCTTTTTGGCATGGGGATATAGATGCTGGTTTTGGTATTTGTACCTGCTTTTGCTGAAGTTCATTGAATCATGTTGGAAAAACCCAAGGTTATCCTGTTCAGCTACCTCTAGCCTTATAGGATATTTATGGTTAGACTGTGGAATCTGTAATACTGGAAAATTTAAATCTATTTGTATTAAACAATCACAGGCCTGAAGCTTTTAAAAAATAAACAGTACTTCCATTCCATTATAAAAAATGCATTTGAGGAGGTCATCATTCTATCTGGGCAATGGTCTTCTGAGACTTGGGACAATAATATATATTTTTTCAATCTTATGCAAATGTATGCAGATTTTTAAAGCATGCGTGCATGTATTACACACTTTATAAATTCAAGTAATAGAAATGTTTGTGTGTATAAATAGATAGAATAAGAAGTATACGTTTTGTATAAAATAACCTCTGTGGTATTTGTTTACCCTGATTTTTTGATTTATGAGTCGTCATTGCTCACTATGGAAGAAGAAAAATAAATATGCAAAACACTCATAGACTTTTAATGGGGTTACTTCCCATCTTAGCTCAGTCAGTGTTTCTCCACCGAAGCTGACCTTGAAAGTGCTTTTTAAATACAAGTCAAAATATGCAATTTTCTGAGTATCAGGATGAGTATCCCGTGTTAGGAGTTCTTTCGAATTCACATTTTTACATCATTTCCATCATACATCCAGTGCTTTATCTGCTTCTTAATCCAGTAGTTTCTGAGTGGTGGGTATATAGGTTTTCTCAAATGCATCAATCCTCCCTGAGGTTAAAATTTTAAATGTCCCATCTACTAAGCATGTACATGATGGGTTTTTCTTTTTTCTTTTCTTTTCTTTTTCTTTTCTCTTTTCTTTTCCCTTCCCTTCCCCTCTTCCTTCCTTCTTTCTTTCTTTCTTTTTTTCCTTTAGCTTTTTCTGTTTGTTTTTAATGAGAGAAGCATTCCTTGCCTAATAGGTGAATCTCTTTCCTTTTCTGCCTCTGTGACACAAGGTGCCGTATATGGTCTCATTGTCCCCTTCACCCTGTTTCTGAGACTGTCACGGAAAGGGTTGTCCCCTGACTAATGTGTGACTTGAGTTGGGTATTTGCAGTCACACCTCACGCTCACTGAGCCGTCCACTTCACTGGCTCCCAAGGAAGGTTCTTTCACCCCCTGCTCATAACTCATAAGGCTCTTCTGGAACCTGCGTGGGGCTGATACACATATATCATTCCTCCCTTGTTCTGACCAGAAAGACTCACAACCATGAATTTCACTGAAGTTTATGATTGGTCCCTGACTGCCTCCACTGCCACGCATGGCGCGGAATCCTCTCCTGGAAGCATTCTTGCAGTTAGATAAACAAGCAGATATACTGAACTGGTGCATGAATGAATAGGAAATATCCCATTCCAGAGGATAAATCTATCATGTGGGTGGAGAGTGTATTCATGCAAAATACTTGGTTCTGCAGGCGCTTGGAGGATTGGGCCCGCGCTATAATTAATGCCACCAGCAGTAAAAGGACATTAGGGATGTCGTGCATGTTGATTATTTCTTCATTTTGTTTATCCAAGTTTCCCTGCCTCGCAAGCTCTGTGGCCATTGCCAAAGAAAGCCCTGGAGACACAGCGTTAGCCGCTGCTCCCTTGTAAGTGCATCATTACCTCGCTCCAAACAAAGTCTTTTTTTTTTTGTCAATAGAGGAGGAAAACATTATTGGATTCAGGAGTTCATAGCAGTCCTGTATGCAGCTGGGAACGAGGGGGATAGATTTATGAAATGGACCATTTCAAATGGCATTATCTTCCCACAGTGAGGTACACCTTTCATAAATCATGGGAGAGTGCTCAGAAAATAGAGCATTTGTTATTCCTGCGGTACGTTGTGTTTGCATCCCCCGTAATCAGAGGGAAGAAGAAATTCTCAGATTTCCTTTCCTGGGTTGAAAATGCAATTAATCCCCTTAC
The DNA here is from genome assembly GCA_029593785.1 of Cabassous unicinctus. Classification (NCBI taxonomy): domain Eukaryota; kingdom Metazoa; phylum Chordata; class Mammalia; order Cingulata; family Chlamyphoridae; genus Cabassous; species Cabassous unicinctus. The sequence goes on from JAQZBX010022359.1 coordinate 26,800, forward strand.
AGTGAAGTTATTTTTTAAAAAAGAAGAAGGAATGTAATAAAAGAGAACTTCATATAAGTCAAGGATTGTACTTTTACTATTTTTTTTTAATTGTGGTAATTTTTGGTCCACTTATGTAGGATTTCATTTAATTATGGTATTAATTGTGTTCTTTGGGTTGTATTTTTCACTGGAAACATTGTGGTGTATTCTTTAGGATAATGCACTGAATGTAGCTCAGCTCAGTGAGCGAGTGGATAGGATATTAACGGGGCTTTTCTTTCCTTCTCTCTGCTTTTCTCCATCTAGCAAGTGATAGGTAATTATTCTTTTGTATGTCTAAATCCAAATTATGTATGGTTGTGTTTCTAATATGGAATTGTCCTTCCTTTCTAGAAGGTTGGATGTAATTTGCATGGAGAAGCAAAGTGGATTTTTCTTTGTGTGTCCTTGACTTATTTGAACTAACCAACAGCAGTCAAGTCACCATAAATATTAGGTTTCTTAGACATCTCTAGTTCTTTCCAACAACCTGCCCGCCCATCCTGGAGGCGTATACATCAGTGGGAAAGCCATCGAGAACCTCCAGCCTAGTCTTTCCCTCCCAAGTCCCTTTGACCTCCTGGAGAACTACTTACTGGGGACAAGTTCTGAAAATGTATGATAGGGGTTTGAAAATTTTGAAAATAAAACTAATTCCCCCCAAATAAAAGGAAAATTTGACATCTGAATTTTTTGTGTGTAGGAAGGGCAGGATTTAATAAAAGCCTACCAAATGCATGTGCATTATTCCAGACTGTTAAGGAAAAAAAAGCCACGTTAAAGTAGCTTGACCTCAAAAAATTTGAAACACCTTTTTGGCATATGTGACGTACAATAAGACTGAATCAAACGAATATGTGTGAGAATCGTAAACTTGAATAACTGAGCTTTGAAGTCATTGGAAGACATGTGGGGATAATATCTCATTTTTGAGATATTTTGAGACATCATTATGTAAGCAAACATGATCTAGAAATGGAGAAATCTATTAATGCTTTTTTATTTGGTTGCCTAGAGGAATTGATTTTAAATACTGTGCTGAAGTCCCAGGTCAAGATCAACCCTTCAGCAGGAGAGGTTCTATGCCTGCCTCTTCTCTGCCTTATCATCCCCTCCTCTTACCCAAGGAAATAAGATGCTCATTGCAGGTATAAAATAGAACAGTCTTGGATTTGTAGTCAGGCAGACCTGGGTTTGAAGTCTGCCTTTATTTTTCTTTACCACCTCCTGCTTCTGTTTCCTATTTTGTAAATTGAGGACAATGATGGCAACCATTCAACATTCCTGTAAGACATTTAGCTAGATAGGTGACAGCACATAGTAGGTGTTTAAAATGGATAATTGTTACTATTTTTTGAGCGTTTTCTGTATGACATGCATTTTGTTTTGCACTTTGGGGATAATCTCTCCCCTTTTTTCTTTTATCCTCAAACAATCCCATGAGGTGATCGATTATTACTGTGCCCATTTTATGGACAATGAGACTAAGGTACAGGGATGGTAAAGCACTAGTAAAAGTCAAGATCCAAACCTGATCTGTTTGATATGAAATATTGTATTTACCCACAGTGTTTCATTGCTTAAGACAGACTCATCTCCTCTAGTCCCAACTCCAGGGACTCTGTGTCCACTACACGAGGTCAGATAACCTGTCCAAGAGGGAGAGACAAGAACAGTGTACACAGACTTAGGGCAGTGGAGCTCTTCCCTGAACTTCTAAGCCATGTGCTTGCAGGGCTTCACCGGGGCGTGTAGGTCTTGCTGATTCTGGCACGCCACCGTTGGCTCAAGCCTGGCAAATGAACAGAATGGAGGGAATTGGCTCCGCTCTGCTCTGCAGTTTTTTCAATGCCCTGGACTCTGCTGGAAAAAACAGGAATGAGTGAGGGACACGCGATACTGTGAGCATGGAAGCAATAAAAGCAGTAGCTGCAAGTCTTTCACACTTCCTGCAGCTCCTTCTGGATTCTATCAGTAAAAGGGAAACTCTTCCCCACCACAGATCACTATTTGGTGGGCTAAACAGCTCCCTAATGGCCTGAAAGAATTAATGTAGTTTCTAAAAGTGTGGCCTGAGGTCCCTGAGATGAAGCACCAGCCGTGGGAAACTCAGCATCCTGCTCTTCTCCCTGCTATCCTCTGTTGCTGTTGTCCCCAATCATTCCCAAGGGCTGCTTTTCTGTTGTTAAAGGGCTCTGTTTCTAGGTGCTTGGCTGGATATTTTAGAAACTTATCAAGAGAAGGAGGTTTGGAGAAGAAGAAGAAGGATAAACAAAAGCTAACAAACAAACAAAAAACCCAGAGACAAATTGATTTCAGAGAAATCCTCCCGAGTTTCTATCTACTGTGGTACTGTCAGCCTGTGATGAGATTGTTGTTGAGTTTAGATTGATTTTTGTCTTTCAAGACTCAGCACAAAACATCCCATCCTTCTGGGCAATCTTTTCCACCCCTCTTTCTAGAAAGAGTTGGCTCTTAAGACTTGGGACTCTCCTCTACTTCATCAACCTCTGCCTTTTCTTCAGCCTTTTATTGCCTTGAATTGAAATTACATCTTATTATCTGTTTTATCTGTTAGATTGTGAACTCCTTGAAGTCAGGAATTAGCTTATCTTCAAGGTGTTCAAGAAACATTTGTTGCATCAGTGAATTGAATCCCATTATAAACAAAGGGCACAATGACATTAAAGGTAGGACAGCTCCTTCAGAAGCCGGTGCCAAGGTAAGTTACTGTCTACATTTGACTTGGCTCACTGTAGCCAAATCAAGTTGTAAACATCTACGTGCCCTTTGAATTCAATGACTTTTTCCCAGTTTGAAACCAACGGCAGGCCACCAGTCTAATTGTTTGTGGAGAGGGACAGGCCAACTTGAGACGTCCTGGGACCGTGCTGCTGCTGGAGATACTGGCTCATGACCCCCAATAAATAAGTGAGGATGGCCCCCACAAGGGGAGAGTGGAGAGGCAGCTTGACATGCCCATGGAGACCTTTCCCCTGTTATTCAACTGCATCCAGAAAACAGGAGAAGGCTTCTGACTGAACGCTTTCTCTAAATGTCTAGAACAGGTAAACAAAATAAAACAAAACAAGAAACAGTAATAGCACTAACTCCTCTTTCAGTTTCCATGGAATATCAAGGTGTCTTCAAGTCAGACCTAATTTTTAAAGGGTGGCACCCAGAGATGGACATCTTTGGGAACAAAGGACAATTTTATTTGAACAGTTTGAATCTGTATCATTCGGTTGATTTTTTAAATGTATAATCTCAAGCTTCAGAATAAGAAGGGCAATTATCCTTACACTTGTGCAATTCACCCTTCCTTTAATTTTAATGCATCTGAATCTTCTGTATCAAAGCGATCAAATTCAGATTTGATATTCTCTACCCTAACCCAAACTTGCTGTGTTTTTTTAACCACCTCTTTTTTGTTACTCTCTTTTAGTGATGCTTATTACTTATTTACTCATGCCATGCCTCCCAAAACATCCTGGTCTTTTAGTCTTATAATTTCTCCCCCTTTCTGTTCATTTGTTGTCCCTATTTGATTCTTCTATTGGTTTTATTTCTAAGAATTTTTATTTTTAAGTTGGCATCTTTTTTTTTGACACTTCTTATACACTTTTCCTCCCGTTGTCTCAACATGTGTTTGACTTCGTTCATTCCTGACTTTCCAACGTCCCGAAAATTCTTTCTCTTTGGGGCTTATTCTACATGTATGTTACATGCTTGGTAGAAACTGGCTTTAACTAATATGGATTCAGCAGGGACGGATGGGGTGCTTTATCTCATAGATACAAGGCAGGGAGCTTCCTTTGTGATTTTGGACAAGTCACTCCATCCCATCAATTTTCTCATCTGTCCCTTCAGGCTAAATAATACCTGTCCTATCTTCCTACAGGCTTTTGGGTCAACTGAAAAGCCCTACTAAACTGCATAGTACTTTTAAATTAAACTGTGTTCTAGGAACAAAAGACAGTCTAACTGACTCCCGTAAATGAGGTGATTATTAAAAAATTCTTCAAATTAATTTTACATTTTTTCCCTCCAAGAATGCCCAGACAGTCCAGCCTATTTTCTCTTTCTGTATTTGAAAAAAAGAGTGAGAAGCTCCTAGGCTGACAGCAAAAGGCCAAACTCGTCCTTCTCATTTACATAATGAAGAGATTTCAGTGTTCAGCTCTGAGGAGGCAGCTTTGCTCTCTCCTCATCCGGGCACAGGAGAAAGAGGAGTGCTTGCCTCCAGTCCCCGGGCGTTACAGGCCTGGGAGGCTGGCTGCTGCGTGGATTTCTCAGATCCGCAGTGGCAAGGCAGGGTCTCCAGTGACCTTCTCTAAGTTAGTGGGATTGTTCTCCTTTCTGCAAGATTCAGGGGACATAATGCTTTCAGACTCTGAATTAAATGTGGACCATAAAGAGGGAATTTCGCGCCGCCCCCAGGCCCATCATTGCCTCCGTAAAGGAGGTTGAAAAAGAAAGGTTCTTTTGAAAAATGTCTTGCTCCTCAGTAAATTCCTGTGGGGGGAGGGGAAGAGGGGGAAAAAGAATGCACATTAGTCTTCCATTAAAAATAGATCAAAAAAGTACCCCAAAGAAAAAAAAAACCTCAACAATGAAATAAATTAGGATAATACAACTGGAAGCCTGCAAATGAGTTTGCTAAATGTTATATTTTTCTCAAGCCACTTAGATTTTTAACTTCCTGTTTCTGCCCGAAGCAATAAAGGCAGGAACACTGTCATTAGCTTCAAAACCCGTTTTTTAGCTCCTAGCTGCATTTGTTATGTTGTGCCTCCCC